>MNPL01001120.1:0-21739 GCA_002081605.1 Tropilaelaps mercedesae | reverse complement strand
TATATATATATATATATATATTTATATATATATACAGGGCAAGTCAACTATTAAGCTATTAAGCCAACAGCAGAGGAAAAGATATAAAAACTCAATAAGAAACAAAATTATTATCAAGCTAAAAAATGTTGCGATGAATACCGCTAACCATTGGATGAATACCGGTCAAGCCACAAAGAAGGAGAACAACAAATATTTCCAACGAAGTGCATTAAAGCAATGTCACACAAGCAAATTTATCAAACTTTATCGAGAAACAAACCGCAAAACCAGAGATGATATTATGTATCGTATACATGTGTATCGAATGTGCCATACTTTTAGTTGGCGGTCGAGCAGAGGCAGCAGCATCAGAAGAAATATTTGGTGCCGCCGGCTCAATCATATACAAATGTTGCTTTTCGTAGTACTACCTTTATTAGCACAATGCCAGAAACATAAAATTCTAAAGCGGAGAATAAGGTATGTAGGTACCTACTTCCTTTTGCGTATTATTTCTGGAATTTGAAAACGCTTATTTTCGCCATTAGTGTTATAAGAGTAAAATGATCTACATCGTCATACACATTACTTTCCGTCAGCATGTTGACCCCTTTACCTATATAGTATTCTAACTTTCGGGTGCCACCTTAAGGGTCGAGAATCGCTTTGTCCAATTTAATATACCTTGATACCCTATAATATACTTATATCTTAACGCCTGCTATTGCTTCCTTAACGTCGGCTGCTGTAGCTCAACTCACACTGAGGCCAGAACGCGCTCCGGGCATTAGATCATCGATTCACACCTGAATCGATTTAAAACTTCTTCACCACTTAATTTTCTTCATAACTGTACATACCAGTTATTAGAATGATGTTTGCTATTTACAACGATATGTTTTAATAGGAAGAAAAAATATTTGGGAAAGGAGACTTTGTAAATATTGGATGGTTGCTAAGTCTTGTCGAACCATACCCTTGTCATACTTGAAACGCTCGTCCTGGCCGCGCTGGCAACTAAGAACAGTCGCCGACGTCTTTTTCGTCCATAGACTCCTTCCGAATATTTCTAGCATGATGTCACACAAAATGTATTCGTTTGCTTGCAATTTAGGAGGAGATCTCGCAAACGTAGCTAACCAAACCCTCCGGCGACATCTCCATATACGTATCTGTTAAGGTAAACGACTGAGCTTCTTAGCGTTATCTAATCGTTTGAAAAAGTTTTTAAAGCGTTTTAAGAAATCATCGCTTTAAAAACAAAGGACGGACGTAGGTAGCGTTCTCAGTTTTAGAAGGAATGCTCTTAATGAAGATTGAAATGTTTTTACGTCAGATGTGTTGGTCGCTTAGACTTTCAGACTGTGTGATTAAGTGACTGTAATTATCTTTGTAACTTCTATTTTTAGTTGGGAGCTTTACTGGCTACGTTCGTCCATCGAGGATTCGTCATTGCCGTTTGTTGCTAGATATAGAATAATCATCATTTTTCTCGCATTTTCCATCAGCTTTGGTAAAAAAACTCCGACAGACTTACCCAAATGCAATTTTTTTAGCCACTTTTTTCATATACTATTATGCATACAGTATCAGGTTACTATACGCCAAACAATAATATAATATATGGCGTTCTTAGTTATCTAGGCCAGTAGATGTTCGTCCTGATTTACCTATTAGGTAGGTCTGCGTGTGGAAAAAACTGTGACATACAACTTGGCATCATAAGGCCACCACTTGAGACTCAGTAATATGATATACATTTTTCAAAGCAGTCTTTAAGTATTTCTTTCTATATTCTTGTTAGTGCGAGGCCTACTTATGATTAGTTTTCCTTGGTTTTGTCGCGAAGAAATAAACGACTATTCGACATTCACACAACTGCTATTTAAAGGACATAAGAGTTAAAATGAACTAAGACAATTTTTTTTCTTTTTTTTGTTATGGTATGAAATAACCATTCAAAGCTATATCGGAAGATAAAAACCTTATTAGGCGGCTCGAATCTTTCCAATAACTGCTCTGTTAACATTTACATTGATTAATCGCAGTCAGAACACATACTATCTCTTATCTAGCCAGCCTGTTTACCTTTATTCATCTAATGTCATCGTTATAAGACCACTGAAGGCCTTTTCATAATTGTTCGCATAATAATCATAACAGGCACGATGTTAAGACATAATCGTGTGTAGATAATGAAGCAAGCGCTATGGATGATAGGGTAGAACAAAAATGAATGAAATTATGTAAGAGAGGGTGTGAAGAAACAGTTTTATAATGAGGAAGTATGTTAGGAGGATACATGCGTGTGCGTGCCTGCGAATTTATTACCATATGCGATGATAACAAAGATTCCGTTGCCACCACCAGTTAGAGTGTGCAAGATATCCATTGGTGCAAACGCACTGTTGAAGAGTGTTACGCCAATTGGGATCGCAATCTGCTTAGCCATGTTCGTATTGTTTAGTAGGTATATAATAGTTTTGTATAGCGAGAGAAAGAGAAATGAATATAATAAAAAATAAGCGCCTAAGCTAATTGACGTTTTAGCCGAACAGAAACGCGTAAATAGGCATGAATCTAAGAAGACGCAATGATTTACACGAATGACCTCATTGTCACGATTATCATGCCAGTGCTTTAAGAGGAAAAGTACCGCACACAAAGGCCGCAGCTGAATTAATACAGAGGTCGTTCGCGCAGCTGTTATAGAAGCTCGATTTTGGATTTGCTAACGCCGTTTTTGCGACAAGCTAAAAATAAATCTTATTTTGCTGTTATGTAAGCATATTCGTTATTGATGCAACGGTGTTGTTTATTCATGGAATATATCTGGCTTACCGGAATTTCTTTGAAGATATAATAATAATAATAATATTAAAATAATTTTAGTAATAATAATAATAATAAAGTAAAAATTCAATAAAATTGAGACATGTTGTACCTGAACATTTTTAATAGTTTTATTTACTAGGTTAATTAGGTTTGCATTAATAAATAGAAAGAAAAGCGGAAGAAATGATATATCTATTAAATATATCAGATTAATTAAAAAAGGAGATCTCTTAGTAGCCAATCCAGCCAATGATTGCCTAGGCTTGCTATACATAATGAGCTGCATAATTACAGAAATATTGTTCATAACATAATGGACACGGCTCTGATATGATCATACGGGAAGCCCTGACCGCTGTTCAGATATAAGAAGTTAAAACATATAGTAGCAGCAGGAGCTTATTTTGTCTACATTAAAATTTGTAATCCAGGCTAACGTTTTATATATCATTGAATAAGTGTCTTTGTAGTAAACTATCAATTATTTATAATAAAAAAGTACAGCATATCTTGATAGAGGAATATTGCATAAAGAATTTAATAAAAATATTTTTAATATAACGGTCGGTAGATGTAAACTTCGTACTATATCCTGGATATACGATAGTAAACAATGACCAAACGGTCTCCTAGGTTCCCCTATGTTCTACGCCTAATACTAATATAATTTTATTTTAAAAACATCAATGGAGCACGTAACGCAGTGCACAGGTCCGTAGGCAGATCGTTCCAGGTTGATGCATTCGTATTTTCTATTCAAAATTGGGCCATATCTGAACGACGAAGACAAAACAGAGTGAGGCGCGACTCAAAACCTCTAGTACATTTTATCGACACTTGAGAAACAGAACTTTTGAGATACGACCTTTCGTATTTTGTATATAAAAAAATCAGGACGAAAAATTGTACAAAAAATATCTAACCGGATAAGGGAGAGACTGAAAACCTTGACACCGTGTATAAGATGCGAAGAGAATAATGCACGATAAATATTTTGTTATAGCTTTGTTCATACGAGTGAAGGTGAATTTCTAAGGTTTCGCAAATAATTTTGTTATAAAAGTGGTTTAAAACGGGGTCATGTTGTTTCTCTTAATGATGATGATTTGAAATATGAAAAGGTTCGTTCACTCGAAATTCGTATTTCGGACACTCCGGCTAGGCGGCGCCGCACTAAATGAAGTGTTTCGGAACGCGCCTAGGCATGTTTGAAAATGCGATGCGCTGTCGGTGGACTTATATCTCGTCTTATATGCCGAACTCAACAATGAATAGAAAAATCTGTAAAGATGACCCCCGATTCACTCTGGCAGCAGATAGGCAGCTGGCCGAACAATTTGGTTGCTTGGTGTGGTGCCCAAAATATCCAGTTGAGAGTCTATTTCCTCCCCGTCGTAAGCAACAACGTAACTTGCGATTGCTACAGGAAGTGAGTCTGCTAATTAAAACTTAGAAACTGAGGTCAAGGACACCGTTTGCAAGTTTCCTAACTTCTCATAAATGCGCCATAAAAGAGAGCCGACATTACTGTATCAACAATTACTGTGTCAACGCCCGATACTATATCAATAATTAATATTATTTTCATAAATAATCTTTATTAGTTTTATTACAGATTTTTATCAATTCTCTGAAATGGGAGCGCGCGATTTTAGTTTTGTTAAAACTGTTGGAAATAGTAGGTAAGCACAGGTCAACTACATAATCTAACTCGTAAATTAGACAAGTTGTGGCCTTCCATACGTATTAGAATCGAATCTCACCGTTACTGACAATGTCACGTTCTGCGTCAATAGAAAGAATTGATTTTAAGGTCATACGGATCAAATAAACAGCTGCAAAATGTGTTTTTTTTTCGTTTCTTATATTGCAACAATTCCGCCCTAAATCGCCGCAAAATTCCCGTTCTCTAACGTTTCCTATTTTGGCTGCACGTCAATAGATACAGAGTATTTATGAGGTTTAAGGCTAATGTATCAGTCTAATCTTAAAAATAAATATCGTGTTTATAGGGCAGTAAAAAACATTACATTGTCCATTAACCTATTCCTACATTCGTATCCACACATTGCCATATAACACACAAATTTACATGCAATTTTTATACTGCTAAAAGTTAAAAACATAAATACAGACTTCTTTACGAGTCTAGTTTTTCCAACACACCCTTTACATTTGTTTGCATGTTCACAATGAGCTAACTCACACATTGATTTGTGCAGGAACGGCGAATGGTAATCGAGCAACCCTTATTTCACCCAAATTTCCGCAAACGATTGTCTCTCCCATAAAGCATCTAGGCTTATTTTTTGCGGGCAGAACTTCTCTCTTCTCACAGACCATCTTTTCCGTCTATCTGAAAACACGCCTATCTAATTCACAATAACGTCAAATATATATGATACTAACGTACCTTTTATCCAGAGAACCCAAATATTTACGTTTTCAAAACATCGGATGACTTCCATGAAAACGCACCCATAAGTTTCTTTACAATAACTAAAAGGACACTAGATGAGGCACGGAAGAAAAATAAATTGTCATTTAATTTGTAACGAGTAAGAATCGTTGACTCTACAGAGGCCAGCACACGATATTTTTGCATTTCTTTCATAAACTTGCTTAGTTTTTGTAAGAGGAATGGAACACTGCAATTGAGTGACTAAAAGATAATGAAATTTTGAATTTGTTTTTAAACAACGTCTAGAACGCACCCTAACCGTGAAAGTCAATACAAAATCGTTCCGGGGAATATAATAGCACAAGTGATAAGTATTTTATTTAACATGCGCTATTTCTATCATACGAGTATTTGATGAACTATTTTTGTCTCTATGGTAAAAATTCTCGGATAAGTGCCAACTGCTTCCTTGTCTTACAGAATTTTCTTTTCAACCTAGCACCTTCAACGCTAGTCTAGCTCACTTGAAATATTTTAAAAATACCCTAATGGTCATGGAGCCGGAATACATTGTATCGGAGTTTTTTTCCCATCATGCGGTTCAACTAAGAAGTACGACCATTACGCTCACTAGAGTCATAGCGGTATCAGTCTCAATTTCTCCGACGAACTGAGTGATTGCTCATTTCTCGGATTGGTTTCGACAACGATTTTGTTATCCATCTGTACAGTATCCATTCTATCTGATTTTGTAAAATATGACCTAGACGAATGTGAAAGTGTTCCAGTTAACCTTCACCTTTATTTTTAGTGGACCTAGCGGAGCGTCATGTAACCTAGTTAACACAATAACGTGTCTACACATGAACACTTTTTGTGACCAAATGCTAAGCCATTAGTTCAGCAGGCTGTATATACATATTTGCGCCAATCATTTACCAAATTAACTGTTTTGTACTGCACGAATCCTTCATGAAAATACGTGATTTAGCGCTTCATTTTGGCCCTCCAAGAGGGATTACCGTTCTCCGAATAAGTAAACAGTTTTCTCTAGAATTTACAAAGTTTAGAATATCACCGGAGCTAGCTACTTGTATATTTTACCGCTCAGAATTGCAAATCAGTATTGCATATTATAAATAAATGCATATTGTAAAACGCATTGGCTCTATTAACCACACAAGAAAATACTACTCCCTGAAGGAACCTGTATACTCTCAATAGCCTCTACAGGCTTACTCATAAACGGGCGCCGGACTTCGCAACAGCATAAACATTGGGGATCGCAGGACCTTTGTAAATATAAAATTCAGGAGATTCTAAAACAAAACACATAAGACACATTACACCACATTATTGTTATAAATTATTATTATTATTATAAATACATATTACACCAATAGTAAGCAAATCTATCTGATATTTTGATTAATGTGTTAATGAACATTAAGATTCTGTATCACTATGGCTCCGCGGTTCTCTTTCACGTTTGTACCCGGGATGGTGACATCGCTCAGAGTATACTCCCTGAGTTGTTGGTGACAACACAACGGTCATACACTTCGGAATCGAAATAATCACATTGTTAGCTATGCACCAGGAAAGAATCACCCCAACACCTTTTTCAATTACATCTCTATCACTCGCTACGCCTGTGGTGTATACAATTTTTGATCGTCAGCATAGCGTTTGTACTGTAATGTGTACTGCAGATCTGAAGGGACCACATTTTTATGTCAAATATGGTTGCACACCATATTCTGTATGGTTTCTCGGGCACTTGTACTTACGTTAGCGATTAAGATGTTGATTATAGTGGTCGTTTTATCTTCTCATAAAGCTTGTTTTTATCATAAAGCTCATTTTTATGTGGGTTATTAGAGGTTGCTGGGTCGAAAGTATAGATAACTGGTCCATTCTTGCGTGAACATAAAGTGGCGCAGTAGGCCGATGCTTAACTAACAAGTATATGTAAGTAGCTACACAAGTATATACCCACCGAAAACCGTTTTTAGCTGAGGGTGTGGAGGCTCCAAAATACATTGGAAAAGGATAATAGAGGAATAGAGTGATTGGTGGTTAATAGAAGATTCCAAAAATGCGAAAAAAGCTCTGGCACTTAAAACAGAGTAAAATATGACACCAAGTATTGTAGTAATTTAATGGAGAATTAAAGAATGAATGAAATCGGTCGGATTTTTTACCGACGTTGAGATTCAATTCGATGTTTATATGCAATGTTTATATGGACGGATGCGTGCATAGACCTCAGCTGTGGCAATGTGGCAGCCTTCGTAGATTACCAGAAATTATGCTAGTGCATTGTGCTCGGATGCGTTTCGTGCAGAAGTGCGCACAAAGCCAGTCCCAGCTTCTTGCGCACCAAGAGCTTGTAAAAGATACCAGCACGGAAGCCAAATCCAGCATCAGGGCGCAGAATAACGCAAAAAACAAGAAGAATGTCGCGTTGACCTATTTATTCGTTGATTATAAGTAGGTGATTACTTGTTATGAAAATGAAATACGTTGAAAATCACTGAGATTACAGCGTTTATAACAAAAACGATATACTTTGTCGCTCATTGAGCGGGAAGTACCTTCTCTGACTTTCGAGCCAAGAAATGTTCTCTAAATGAATTAATATTTAAGCTTAATTAACTTTCAGGGTAACCTGTTTATTGGTCAGTCTATTAAATGTTTTTAGTCCACATTTACGAAGATTTTACTGCACTACAGTCTTATAGGATTTTTACTTACAAGAAACGCAAGCCAGTTTATTGGTAGCGGTTGCTAAACAACAATTGATAAATTATGAACTAACAATATTCACTGGGACATTTTATGCAAGTATGGGGTATGAAATTTGGTAAAGCATAAGTCACTGCAGGAAAATCTTAATTTGTTTCTTCTTTGTGCTCCGTGGGTATGTTCTCGGTACCTGTTTTTTTCTAAATTAACAATTTACAGCTTTTGCGCCTTTAAGAATATCAACCAAATTTTAGTTTTTTTAGTAGCTATCACTTAGAAGCTATTTTTTGAACAAAGACTTAATTGTGATTACTTCCCAGCAGCAATATTACCTGCGTACAACTAGTAAGTCTATTTGCCTATAAAGCGAAATTCATCTTAAGATTATTAAAGGCCGGATCGAAGTGGATCCCGAGAAGGACTGATATCTGTCTACATACCCATATGTGCTATGAAATAAAACAGCTTCACAACAGGGAGAGTGTTATCTTTCGCGATGGCATGACCTTGGCGGCACCAGCATCAAGAATGCCGAGGGGGTGCGAGTTCGGGTGGTCTAGGTAGCCCATTATCTTCGGATCGACAACAATCACACCAGCGGCAATCAATCACATAATCACCAACATCATTTGCAAGTGCAACGTCGACCACGGTGACAACAACAATCGCAAGAATGACATTAGCATCGAGCACTCAGTCACGGACAGTGTTGCGAGTAACAACAGCTGTCAGCGCCACTTCCGCACACCCCAAGACGGTCGTTATCTCGCCTCCTCGCCACTATTCCCTACGAAGGTACAACATACAATATACCAATATACGATTTGATATTATTATTATTATTATTAAGTATTGAATCAATAGGTTTTGCCAAGTCAGTCCGCATGGTTGGTAAAGTTGAAAATGTTCAAAGCGTATTTCGCTTCACTGTCGTAATCTTGAGCGTTCGTTTTTCGCTGTTTTTCTGTACTGTAATACAAAGGTGCTGGGTGCGCCCACTTTGGCTGCAGGAGGTCAGCTTCAAGAGAGCAAGGATGGCATTGGGGTGACGAGTGTAGCACCAGTAAATACAGGAGTGGGTGGAATAGTCGCTAGTGGAAGCAGCAGCTCGGAAGAACTGCCACAGCCCTGCAGTAAGAGTGACGCTCCTGCGTAAACACTCGAACAGCAGCAGCAGCATTTACAGCAGACGCCCCAGATGCAGCAACAGCAACCCCCGAAAGGGTCTAAGAAGAAGCGAGTGGGCATTCGCTTACAAAGTGTCACATCTGCAAGCGTCATTTCCGCGGCCAGTGGGCGCAAGTTTCTGACGCTCGATAAGCATCTCACTACAGCGGAGAAAAACCAGAAAAAAAAGGAGAGATCCTATAGTACTCTCCAAAATTGAGTTTACTTAGATCTTTGGAACCCTCGCGTCTAAAACGTGTATGCTTTAACTATATCTTTACTCGACACCATTCGCAATATTTGAATTCGTTTTGGCTTCCTATCTTCTGATTTCATTCTTATCACTTAATTTATCTGTGGCCTTTAGCGATCAGGGGGGGTTTGCCAGAAGTTAGTGAGAGCAGCAAACTGGCGATGACGCCTGGAATAGATGGCGATCATCCTCTCTCTTCTACAGTTGCAGCAAAACCTGCATTTGCATGGCCCTTTTGGACGACAAGGCAGGCGGGAATTTGAGCCACGCCTAAAGCCACGCCCTTGGAAGTGGCGTCTTGCAATCTTGCAAGAACAGGGAAGAGGAATAAAGGCAGTTGTGGGAAAAATTTAAGGTCTTTCTGCGGAACAACGATACCCATACGGTCAGCTCTGATTCAGAAAATGACTACGACTACTATTAGTCAGAATAACCCTGAATTTTTTAATCTTTCAACAGGCCTCACGAAGCCTTGCACCGACCACATCTATATCTCATATAGAAAGACGACCACAATTATTGGGCTCTAAATATATATATATATATATATATATACTGAGCGTAGGTAATGGGTGTTATAAGAGATGTTATTGCTGATGGAACCCGCAAGTGTTCGGCAATCATTCTGGAAAAGACAGGGAGCGAGAAGAAGAAAAAGACCAGACAGGAAAAACTATAAACTCAAGAAACACATTATCATTTGTAAAACCATAACTAGGCTAAAAAATATCGTGAAGAATACCTTTAACCAGTAGGTCAAGATTGGTCAGGTCGCAAAGGATGAAAACAGCAAATGCGCTGATAGCAGCTTTGCACCACCATTTTATTACAGTTTTACGACAAAAATGCATTAAAGCAACGTCACACAGGCAGCTATATTAAACGTTATCGAAAAAAATCGAAAAAATACATACTGTATTGTACTTGTGTATCTAGTTTTGCTACACTTTTCGTGGATGGTCGAGACGAGACCTATGCACCAAAACAAAATATTTGGTAATGTTGACTCTATCATATACATATTCTGTTCTTCGTAGTGTTGTCTTTATTCGCACACTTCAAGGAGCAATTTAGCAGACGAATTCTGGAACGGAGAATGAATATGTAAGTACCTACCCTCCTTTATGCATTGTTTTTAGCACTTAAAAAACTTTCACTATTAGTGTTATTAGAGTAAAATTAACAGGTTATATACATCGTCATACACATGACTTCCCGTAATGTTGACTCATTTACCTACACAGTGTTCTAACTCTTGGGTGCCGCTTTAGGAGTCCAAGAATCGCTTTGTCCAATATAATGATAACGTCGACTGCTGTAGCTCAACCCGCACTGAAGCCAGAGCTCGCTCGGGGCGATTTACACCCGAATTGATTTAAAACTTTTTTACCACTTAACTTCTTCATAACTGTACACGCCAGCTATTAGGAGGATGTTTACTATTTACAACGATATGTTTTAATAGGAAGAAAATATATTTGGGAAAGGAGACTTCGTAAATATTGGACGGTCGCTAAGTCTTGTCGAACCATACCCTTGTTATAGTTGAAACGCTCATCCTGGCCGCGCTGGCAACTAAGGACAGTCGCGACGTCTTTTTCGTCCCTAAGCTCCTTCCGAATACTTCTAGCAAGATGTCACAAAAAACGTATTCGTTTGCTTGCAATTTAGGAGGAATCTCCATATATGTATCTGTTGAGATAAACGACTGAGCTACTTAGCGTTATTTAATCGTTTAAAAAAGCGGAGTCATCGCTTCCAAAACAAGGATGAACGTTGGTGGAGTTTTTTCGAAGCGATTCTCTTAATGGAGATTGAAACGTTGGTCGGATGTGTTGGTCGCTTAAACTTTCGGACTGTGTGATTAAATAAAAGTATTGTAACTGATTTTTTTAGTTGGGAGCTCTGCTGACTGCGTTCGTCCATCGAGGGTTCGTCATTTCCATTTGTTGTTAGATATATAAATAATCATTGTTTTTCTCGCTTATTCTATCAGCCTTGATAAAAAAGATTTTGATAGACTCCGATTGCAAATTTTTTGACGACTTTTTTCAGCAACATATAAATTATTACATATAAGATAATGTCCTCGTCATAAGACCACTGAAAACCTTTTCATAATTGTTCGTGTAATAATCATAACATGCACTATGTTAAGCATGATTGTGTATAAATACTGAAGCAAGCGCTAAGGGTGATAGGGTGCAAAGAAGATGAAGCGACATTTCGAAGATGATGGAAATGTAAAAGAGAATGTGGGAAGAACCAGTTTTAAACTAGAGGATTATATTACGGGGATACATGTGTGTGCGTGCGTGTCTGCGAATGTATTATCCTTTGCGATGATAACGAAGATTGTGCTGTCATCACCAGTTAGAGTGCGCAAAATATCCATTGGTGCCAACACTCTGTTGAAGAGTGTTACGCAAATTGGGATCGCAACCTGTTTAGCCATACTCGCATTGTTTAGTAGACATATGATAGTTTTATCTAGCGAAGGAAAATTTTGCGAGAGTTTTGCATGAGCAGAGAGAAGAAAAACGGAAACGATGTTACACCTATTATATATATATATATATATATCTATATATATAAATATATATATAGAAAAAGTTCTTTCAAGCATAGTTACTTCAATTTCGATATGATTACATGAACCCCTTCGAACCTGAAAAACCACGACAAATAATTGTGAAACTCTGGGACAATTTAGTCATACAGCTTAACTTGTCTACACTACATTGTCCAATTGAGGCAAACGTTTTATATGTCAATACCTAAAGTAAGTGTTTTTGTATCATACCGGAATGCTCACTACTATCCCTTCCAATGAGTTGTTTAGTTTCTGTTGGCGTTGTCCGTTAGAGACGATATCTGTCACTTCGGTTGTAGTGAAGCACGGGGGCCCAAGCGAACCTGCTGTGCTTATGTCCATCTTGTCCACCCTATCGCTAGCCTTAACCCACAACTCCTGACCAGCACACTAATCTGTCGTTTCATTTTAGGCTTTAATGGGACCCCGGAGAGCTTTCGAGGATTCGTTGGCCTCACACTTACGACATGGCCCACCGGTTAAGCGAATACATCAGGAGAATGAAATTGGCAAAGGGGTTCGGGTGGTGCAGATTGAATTCGTAATGACTCTTCGTATACTCCTTCTTCAGGAGATCTACAAAGCATCACAAGTATAGATACATGTATTGACTTACCCAACCCAATTGCAACAAGGTGTTCGGCTGCAACCCATTTAACACTGGCCAAGAGGTACGAACTTGTTGTAAATGGCAAATGCTTGCTTGGTCCCCACTAAAGGCTTGGAAAGTAAGCGGATTGCATGCAACGAGGCTACTGAGCGTCTCGAAGGTGTTGTGGAACTTACATCACTACTAAGTCTAGTTGCACTCGTTACCCGGGCAAACAGGAGTGAAACGATCATAAACTACGAAGAACGGTAATGAATTTCTTGAATTGGTTAGATTGTTCTTATCTAGGGGGCTAGGCTCGAGGGCTAGCCTATTTTAAGATTGCAGAGGAATGAAAATCAAAATAAACAAAACTCTTAAGCACCCTTGAAAAACGTCTCCTAAAGCAGCATGGTTGTCGAACAATTTTTCGACTATTTCACTCAATAGTACGCTTCCAATGTTAAGTGCAATACGAAGATAGTTGTGTCGCATTCAACATGGTGAATTTAGAGTATGGTGGAAAGCAAAAGTCTTAGGTATACTTCCACATAAACTGCTCTAAGCTTATTATCGATCGTAAAAATGGAAAATTGAGCCGAGCAACATTGGTCTACGGTACCCTATACGGCCAAAGAAGGAAATGTTGAAATAAATTGAAAGTTGTCAACCAGCGGCTGCTATATTGAAAAAAACGAGAATAACACAAGCAGTAACATACTGAAATCTAGGCCATTGACCCTGAGAAAGAATTATGGCATGATCTCGGGTGATGCAAAGCGAAGCCGTAGCTTACTTTGACCACAACAAACGAAAAATTACTGTACTGATAGTAATAATATTATTAATAATTATTATTATAATGGTAAAAATAATATTAATAATAATAACAATATAAAAAAGTAAACCACATATAAATTAAAGCAGAAATCAATAAAAGTGGTTAAGGTTCAGCGTAAAGACACGTAAATGAGTGGACTTTCCCTCAAAAAATCTGTCTCTATTGGACCACTCTTTTATGAATAATAAAAAATAAACATAATATTAATATACTTATTTTTGATGATATTGGAAGTGACCTTCAAGACGACCGTTAATTTCCATTATTAAAAAACAATCGGTTTCAAGAATTGAAGCCAAATATGCAGATGGAATTTGTCCAGTGTCTTATGCTACAATCCGGACATAAGGCTGCGCCTTAGACCCAAACGTCGTTGCTTCTCCTTTTCTTCGCAACCTGTCAAGCTTGAAGGGGACAAATGTTTTGAATTGTCTATGTTAATTGAAGATAGATATGCACAAAATTGCTATAGTGTATCTTTAAATACAATTTATTCAGTAGCAGCAAGATCGATCACCAGGTAAGATTAACACGTTTAGAAATTCTTCTTCATGTTACATCCGGCGTTAGTTGACCTACCTGTGCCAAATCTGGTAGTATGCTATCTATAAGGACTATGCGGCTTCTCTGGGAAATATTATGGATAAGAATTATGACACTTAATGTTCGTCTGTCTTCCTGTCATTGAACGCATAAGCGAACCAACACTCCTTCGTCACTTAGGGGCGATGTGGTTGCATACATTCGTCTATAACTGTAATACAAAGAAGGACAAAGCACTTTATAACCCTTTTGAGAATTCTGCTGAACAACGCCATCGATTCTCGCTCTCTGTTCAAGCAATGGCCTCCTGTCCTCCAGCCAGCCCGAGCGACAGCCGTACTCATCGATCAATCTCCGCCTAGTTCGGATATCAGATGGCTGGACCTCTGAAGCACACCAATACCTAGGTGCACGTCTTGTCTCCCTTGTGTGAAATTGAGCAGGAACAAGGAATGGGAACTCATCGAGCTGGCGAGAGTTTAACGAGTTAGATCTAGCTTCGTTGGAACAACGGAGCTGACAGACGGTTGTGGTCGATTGAAGCTGACGAACGGATCAATCGTCAGACAGAGAAGGGAACGTTAGGAGGACACGGTTTGCCTTCTACTACTTTCTCAAGTAACGCCTCTATGAATACTGATGCGTAAGTTAAATACCTGATGAGTGCACGCATTCCTTGGTAAGTACGGAATAAATAAAGTTTTACATTTGCTC
The DNA here is from genome assembly GCA_002081605.1 of Tropilaelaps mercedesae. Taxonomy (NCBI): domain Eukaryota; kingdom Metazoa; phylum Arthropoda; class Arachnida; order Mesostigmata; family Laelapidae; genus Tropilaelaps; species Tropilaelaps mercedesae. The sequence goes on along the minus strand of MNPL01001120.1, from coordinate 7,073 downwards.
ATTCTCTTCAGTCATGTAGTCGATCACCGGAGTCCATCTAGCTCCTTTGTAAAGCTAGCGAAAAATATCATACTCTTTTTGAGATAATTACTCCGATCCTAAAAAAAGAAGTACAGCTTAGTATTAATCTTGTTATTGGACAATATTGTCGTGCACTTGACAAAGTAAAAATGTTGTGGATGGTCCTCACATTATAAAGTCCTCCCATTTTTAATAGTGGAGAAATGTGTGTTACAGTTAGTGTATCCATAAAATTAAATATAGTTTACACATATATTTATAAACTTGAGTGTAGAATAACACGAATAGACTACATGTCTATATTGTTTTGGCTGTAACCCATAACCGCATCCGTGGTTGGCAACATCGCTGGTAGATTCGAACTCGCTTAACTGCGAGGGCACTATATTAAGATTGTGATCTTTTAATGTTCGTTTCGCTCAGATTGGGCAGAGCACGTACCTTAGTTGACATTAGATTAAATCAGATTAAATCTATATTTATTCTAAAGACAGTAAGGAAAGCTTGTCTCAGACCACCCCTTGGTCCCGTCGAGAAAAGCAGCGACAACAGCAGCTTGACATTTTTCAGATACCCTGACTACATTTGTCAACGTTCTTTAAACATAAAACGCATCCAGCTTGTAAATGACTCTGACCGGCCATTGTTCTATTCTTAAGTATCAATATGATTTCCTCCCATAACCTGAGCAAAATGTTGCCCGTCAACCTTACTGCCATTATGCACGTCAGATTGTCGATGTGCCCATTTCATTCTCTTCAGCTATCTATAGCCTATATTATTGGTCGTGTTCATTGGCTCTTGCGTAACAGCTCCCATAGACACACAAATACGCACACAGATACATGCGTACATATACAAAGATAGACAAGGCTTTCGCTAAAGAGACCCGCCGTTCAGTCTGGGGGGGTTTGTAGCTATTGCCGCCTATCGACTAGCCGAATCTGGGTGAAACGAGAGGTTTATGCTCCTTGGTATTTTTGTAGGGCCCGCGCTCCTCCCCTGAGTTGACATCGGTGGAGTCGCTGTTAGTCTCGAACTAGCCAACATGCTCCATCACTTTGCTAGCCAGACGCCGACCTACCTGGGCACGGGCCAACATAAGAGCCGTGCGTCCTTGTCCAATACGCAGTGGACCATCGATACTTAGCATTATTGGCACACGCTCGGTGCGGGCATCCATCCTTCCTTGCGGTTCCCAAGAACTCCGGATGAACTTGATACCGCCGTACAATTTCGTATGACCGCAAGCACAGCTCTAAAATAATATGATATAAATAGAGGTTATAAAACAACAAAAGGCCAAATTCAGATTTGGTAAACCATTGGCTAAATATACTATGGAGCCTGTATACAATACCGATACGAATCTACTGGGTATGCTTCAGAACGTACGCAATCGTCTAGCGTGGAAGAAAGATGTTCGCGAGGTGGGAGGCTGAGCAACGAAAGAGTTAATCAATCCAGTTTCAACAGGCCTTTCGTCCGCTCCGCTACTTACAAAGAGCCACGCAGCCGCGAACAAGACCATATTCCAGACAGGTCTATCACTTCCACAAAACGAGTAACATCCTGCCATTCTCTAGAAAGCCATATATTTTCCTAAGAAGACAACCAGTAACTCTTTCCATTTGCCACTAGATATTTTCAGAAACAATATCCTCGCGGCAGGGTTTTTGGCCTGCAGGCATTTCAATTCTCCATCATATGAGAAACTGGGTTTTACGTCGCGTGTTTTTTATGCGTTTATAAAGCAGTTACATTGTAGCGGCGGTACTATGAAATTGGGAGTTCCTCGTTTGTTAAGGCGTAAGAGCCAGAATAACTGTTATATTTCATAACGCCTTATGGACCAATTTTATTATCTTTGGGATAGTTTTAATTATATAAACAGACATGTTCACGGCATAAATACACAACATAGTAGTGCAATACGGATTCTCAATCTTTAAACGATAAAGACAGAAAAAATGCCGGAGCATTCATAGTAAACACACAGAGCAATTTCCGTCTGGGCCGGCCCTAGAGGCCGTGATCTGTTATATCACAATGATTATGCAGTACTGATAGACAACATGGCTACGATTCTCAGTAATAACTGAACATCAGAAGTCTGTATCTGATATACAAAAGAAAGTAGAGCGTGATTTACCCGTACAGTGGCAGTCCTAGGCTTGCATTATGTGTGTATTTACTACTGTCATTGTAAAATACCCTTTATTGCTCGACAGGAGCAACAATAGTAACGCAACATGGTTCTTAAATTCAATCGATCACCTGCGGCTGTTCTAGGAAAAGAATCTGTACGATGCTTATTTGACGAAGACCGAGTGATACACGATTTGGCTGGTCAGGTCTAGAAATTCGTAATATATTGGTCGCAGGGTTACCACTCGTAGCATTTCCAAAACGTATCCATCTAATCAGCCAATGCTAAACAAATGAAAACGATCTGGGTTAACGGACATACCAAATATATCATATTGGTTCTACTCGAGCGAACCCTACTGAACTCGAATTGTGGGAGTGGTGTTAATCTTTAAAAATTAATTTGAGGAAAGAATTCTGCCATCAGTAGTTATGAAGGACGCTCGATGATTATGGTTGATCTATATAGCTGACTCGTGAGCTGTTTTGATCGATAAAAATTTTATTTACTCAATGTAAAATGAGCCACTCAATACAAAAGCAGCTCTAATTTTGTTAGTACTTAACGTTTCCCTTGCCTTTAAATTATTTCAATAATTCTAATTCACCGGTCATCGAGGATATAATTCGGTTTTTCGCCGCCGTCAGAATTAAGCCTGTAATACCGTTGTTATGCGAACAGAAGTTAAATTTACAAGCATAGATTGTACACTGCTATTCTACCTAAAGAAAAGAATTTCTATCGTTCCAGGCAGTATTCAGAAAGCTGGATAATTTGTATCTTTCCCACAGAGCACTACAACCCCTTTTTCAAGAGAGGCCGCATCAAGCTTGTCACTGCTATCACAAAGAACGCTCCATCTTGCAGAGTAACTCTCAAGCTCTATTCATTTGCTGTGTTCTCTTGCTTACAAAAACACGATTCACAACAACGGCGTAAAGGCACCTACTACATAAGAGCCGCGTGTACTAACGCGCGTTAGGGATTCACCCACGGCGCGGTGTTCCCATGTATTCGTACAGCTCGTTTGGAATCACCATTCAAATCGCTGCCTTCTTGCTACCAAGCTCTTCGTTGCTGACCAAGTTGCCTTTGGATGGAAAGTGCTATTGTATTTCCGCATGATGAATGATTACACCTCGTTTGAGAAAGCAGGCAGCAAGCACACAGCATCAGCAATGTCTTAGGGTTCAGCGTTCCTACTTTGTGCGTTGTTTGCCGGCGCGGGAAAGGGCTAATGCTAAGAAGAAGCATCGAGACTCTTTGTCATGACCCAAGGGCGTCTGTAAACCTATACATGTATCACCGACTCTTAGACCTGTTTGGAAATTGCTCCGCCACACCCCATAGGTCTTGTAGTTGTGTCCTCCAGGCATTTTTACAGAATGTTCTATCAGACACGACACTTTGAAGCTAATGCAGACAAAATATTTCCAATAAACAGATTTTGTCTTGAGAATATCATAATGCGTACGAGCCTAGATGACAAAGATTAAAGAAAACAGTCATAGAAAGTGTATGTAGTTTATTTAGAAACTAACGAGGTGTTTGGAAGAATAACGCAGATGAACTGTGATATAATTTATAATGTTCAAACTTTATTACCTGCTCATAACGCCCAAAAACAGTATCTCCCACAACCGGTCCTGCCGTTAAGCACAATGGTAAGTATTAGAATATTACTTTTCGAAATTCCATTAACGAGTTCCAAATGTATTACAACGTTGCGCGAAATGGTAAGTCTTCTTTTTTTCATATGTTTTTGCTAACTAATTCATTTATAATAACGTAAAAATCAAAGTCCTTTTGAAAAACTTTATTATTATTCAAGTTTTCTGCTGACATCCATAGTATCGATTTAGCTTTTCAACACAGTTGTCGTAGCTCAGGCATCCGGTTTAAAATCTAGCTAACCGCCAACTATTTTTCAAACTTGATAAAACGTTGTTTTGAATAAGGTAGTTATATTTGGTAAAGGCGGAGTATTAACTAAAATTAATCCATGCTTGTCAAGGCCGCTGCAGCTTCTAAAGGCTTATTGGGTTGCTGGGCAATTTTTTGAACAACAGCTTATTGGGTGTGTTGCACTGCGGATTTCTTTCACTGAATACTTATAGAATGTTTGGTACTAGTAAGATTCACAACACTGCAACTCCAGGCCTCATCTGAAAATTTTACATTAGTATAATCGCAGCACAACTAAGTATGCCCATTTAAATGTAGCCATGGATTATCTGAAAAACATAAATCGACTGAATATCTGCTATTAGAACTATATAGACTCGTTTTTCATGTGAAATGCCAATGTTTCATAAACTCGTCGCTTGGACTAAAACTCCGTAACCTGTATATAAAACGCAAACATATTATAATTTAAAATATCATGTTATAATTTAATATTATTACTATAACCGTTATTTAGAAAACCTTTTGAACTTCAATTATAATTGTAAAAGAAGGAAAAATATTTTCAAGGAGGACATTGCTACCAAAACCTATAAAATATAATTATACTCTACTTGTGAAAAGATATTACCGTCTATTGCCTCGATCCCCGAACCTCAATGATATACTGGTCATAATTTAGTCCTTCTCGTCTTTGCAGAAAATATGGAACCATTATAAAATTACAACAGTTAAGTGCTTCAAATTTGAATGTACGCAAAAGCCGGTCGATGTTATATCATCAACATAATAACCTCGAACATTTATCTATATTTAAATTACAGAAAAAACCGAGTCGTTTTCTTCCGCAATGTTGTTTTCTGTTTCGATACAGGTTTTGTATGATAAAAAGGTGGGCACTTGAACTTTTTATTGCTACAAGATTAATATATAGATATGGCAAGCATATAATAGAATATATATAATATGGCCGCTGTATCGCTACATAGAGGTGGAGTACCTAGCTTTCTGGAGCTAACTCGTTTCATAAAGCCCAGTGTGCTCTGGTCATATTGTCGTAAGCGTAGAGCAGCAAAGCTTGTTTGTCAGTGATGAGACCAATTTCTACTGAATATTCTAATATTGCGCTGTGCCACATTGCGGGTGGGGCAAGTTGCTGCAGCCGCTGTATATATGCTTTTTGCTAGCCTCCTCGCGAGTCAGTAGGAACGCTTTTTGCGGCCAGTTCGTTTTCGTGCAGGCCAGCTCGACAAAGAACGCGAAAGCACGTCTTCTCTCTACGACATCGTCTGCGGCATGACGTTGGGTTGGTGTTTTTTATGCTGTTCCATAATACAAAGAACAAGCCGTTATAAAAATCGGACACCTTGTACTATTTTGAGAGCCTGCTCTGGCTGGCGAACCTGAAAGCGAAAAGATTGTCTGGGCGTAGCTGCTTAACCGACGAGCAACTACCTGCAAATATTGTATATATATTATTGGCGACTAAGAGAAACCGCTTGCTTCCCCGTTTGGCCTGGAAGGACAAAGCTTGTTTGGTCTGCCGTAAAACCCGCAATGCGCATAAAGTTTTCCTTTGGTCTGCTTGAGTAGTCCCGGGCCAGCGGAGAAAAGCTGGCCATCGGACGTAATCAACGAGTAATCCACCTCCGCAAAGAATATTTTATTTCTATCACCGTCAACTTTTCCAGATATTGTGCAAGGACTACTTTTTCTACCAAAAGCCTTAAAATTGCACAATAAATCTCTATTTAGTTAGTAGACGCTGTATAAACGTTTTATTCTCTACATTTTCCAAAAGTATCGCTTATATATTACTACTAACTATGCTACTAACAATAATTCCTTCTATTCTAATAACAATAATTTCTTCTTCTGTTACAAGCCAGCTTATATTTTGAACTGATTTTATCTAAGTACACGAAACTTACCCGTCTAGCAACCAGAATAGAGAGACTTTATTTGTTCATCCAATATTATTTAAATTGTATTATCTTCATTATTTGTGTTATCGTTTATTTTCGTAGCTTCGTATTATTCACGCATTGTCCTGCATGGTCTTCGCATTTTTGATTGGGCCATTTCTACCGCTGTCCACTTAGCCCACTTAGCTTGGGCTGTCAGAGTTGACCAGCTCAATTATATATATATATATATATATTTATAAGGCGGCTTCAATAATGTTGTCTAGTCCATTTTGTCAAGGGCCACAAGTCAGGAACAAACGGAACATAGAGCGATCTCACGCGCTTCCACTCGGTTTCTGTTCATACTTTTGGATACGATTGTAATTCTGTGTTTTGGAAATTGCTGCGTAACCCATAAAAATGTACTACCGTTTCGACAACGACTCTTCACTTGGTATTGAGCTGAACGTATTAACTGCGTCCAGCCTGCGTTCTGTTACGATCTGGATATATTTGAAGGTGTTTTTCAAGTTCGTAATGATCAGATCATCTTTTTCATGTCGTTCGATCTTGCACAAAGCCTCCGCCAAGAATAATTCTTATCAGTTAACATCTACAATAGTAGTCTCGTGGAACAATAATTTGGCATTTTTAAGTCGAGTGCTCTTCCTATTAAAGATTCTTCATATGCCATTTATAGTCCAGGAGCTATAAAAGCTAAATTTAGATAACGGTAGGATGGTAAAGGCCAGCCTTTCCTAGCCCCAATATCCCTTGAGCGAATTCCAGTTATCGGATTGTTTGCGCGTTCTTTCCATAGCACGAAGGTCGCCTTCATCAGAAATTGGCATCCAGATCGGCACCGAACGCCAGCGGCTTAACGGTACGGACAAAGGATCAGGGCCGGGTGCACTGTAAACAATCTTTTAAAATTAGTATTTTGTTCTCAATTACGAATAAGTTTTCATCTATGACGTTGGTGATAATCATTGTGCTGGTTTCCGGTGCAAAGTGCCACACAGTTTTGATCGATAGAAATGTGCAAAGTAGTCCTAGGGATACTAGGATATATATATATATATATATATATA
>MNPL01001119.1:0-21735 GCA_002081605.1 Tropilaelaps mercedesae | reverse complement strand
GCAACAATATGTGACAGCGCTATATATATATATATATATATATATATATATATATATATAGATGTTAGGCAGTTTTGATTTGAATCGGCACTACTAAACAGCAAGCCAGCATGGCTTAGTGTCAATGTGGCTTATGCAAATCTACATTGTGTACAAGGCACATTCTCTAATAAGTTATCAGTAATCAAGAATTATAGACGATGTTTGCTTGGGACAGCTGAGCCTCGTGTTATTTTTTCCTAGGCCGTACAGCAACCACGCATCAGTCTGGGGCTTCTGTTTGCCGTTGATTAGAATCCGTTTGTCAGATGTATAAGACAAAGTAGATTGAAAAGCACGCATGCGCGCGACTTCATGGATCGCTGACACTATACAAAGTTATTATTTGCGAGCATGAAAACATTGTATGGTGTACTAAAAGTAATTTTAGTTCGAACATTTTTAATTACACGTGTAAGATGTTCTAGATTACTTTTTCAGGCATGGCAAATAATATACAGGATCGGATATACGACTTGGCAATCATTCAGGTGCATGGCAATATGATCTAAGAAACATAACTTTGTTGTTTATAAAGATTACACTACATAATTAGAACTCACTTTTCACAAAACTATACCCAGGAGCAAAAAATGATTTCATCCTTGTTACACATCACTTGTTGACCATCCTAAACGTTCAAACTGTTTGACCGTTTTTTTACAGCAAAAGATGCACTTTTCTCACTCCATCTACGTGGCTCCCATCGCCCTTCACTCAATCATTTAGTTGCCTTCGGTTCAACAACATCACAATTTCTATACGAGATGATAAATTTCGTGTAGCGATGTAATAAATCATTGGGTGCTGCTCGCAATACATACAATACTTCATCCAGCTTGGAACAGCATTCACTTGCTTGGCGTAGCAGATTGCCTTTCTGAGTCAGGCCACAGTCCTGGGCGCGTTTTGAATTTTCCACTGCCACCTACGCTGTAGAGCATCAATAATTTTGCCTCCAATAATAGTCTTGAAAGGGACCTACTCTAGCTTCCTCGGTGCCAGTATACACATAACTATAGGTGGGTCACAACATATCGGAAAAGGCGACTTACTCCCAAGGCGAATGCCAACGGCGTCGTGGCAATTCGAGGTGACCGAGCATACGGGAGGTGCAGACTAGGTGTGGTGAAGAGGGCTACAAAGAATATGGATTAGGCTAGCCTAGCTTACGTCGGCGGCGGTGAGAACTCCAGCGCTGCTGTAGCTGCATCGCTGCGTCTTCACTGCCGTAGAGCAGTCGACCGCAAGGGCTCGCAGCAAGTCACGAAAGGGCTGATAAATAGGCGAAGCCTTGGGGAATTTGAGACCGAAGGAACGCCAAAAGACAGGGAAGGCGGTAGAAGCAAGCGAGTCAAACGAAATAAGGCCTCGTCCTGCTCGTCGGAGGTAGGGGACGCAACGTCCGAACGAGGTTTGGTGAGGGATATTTGTCGGCGGATGAGGACTCGAAGGGAAGCAGAGACAGGGAGTTCTGCATCTGGCGGCGGTCTTTGTTTATGGAGATTCCTCAGCGAACGGCCTTTGCCATGGCCTACACTTCAACATGGTCTCCCATGCCAATCTCCATAGCTAGACCGGCCCTGAAGGCCAATGCTCGTAGTCTGCTCAACCTCCCTTGGTTCGATGGAATAGCATCATTCGTTCGAAGTCGAAACCCTCCACACAACACCTAGGGGAGTAAGATCTGAAGCATTACAGTGAAGAGAAGTTGGGGATACCCCCGAGCCACCTAAGTTTAGCCAGCGGTTTTCCGATTGGCCTCTGCAAAGTCTGAGCAATTTAAACTTTGGCGCCTTTTTCCCCAAAGACGAGCATCCGTTTCGGTCCGCAGTGTTAAAGCTTGGTTGCTGGATCTGGTGTATGGACAAGGGAGTGGGCGCTGCTTTTTGAAGGGCAGACGGCCGAGTAGTTGGTGGAGGCCGCTGTTCCGTATGTTGTCTTTTTTTATATATAGATAGAGGTGCCTCCCGGCCTTCTTTGAGTTGGATCATCTGCTATCATTGCTCGGGTTCCGTTTAGATCGCGCTCATGCTTGAAGCCAAAGAAGATGGGGAGTTTGAAGAAAAGAGGCTAACGCGCAATGGGAGGAGAATGCGGTATAATGGTGAAGTATATCGATATAAAGTTGCACAAAGAAAAACGCAACGTTTGGTGAATTACATTGCAGGTATCGTTGTGAACTCGATGTTGTTAAACCTATGGCGCTGTCCACTCCAATTACATCTGTTTTATAATACTACAGATATTGGGCTATAGGTGTGATCTACTGACTCATCAGTAAACAACTTGAGAGTGTGGTTTAGTGACCGTTGAGTGATTATAGAATGATAATATAGTATATACATTATTGCTAAGCATACGCAATGAAACAAGCCTCAAACTGGAGACAACGTTTATGCAGTTGTATTTCTTATTGGAAGAAATTTACCATAAAGCACTGCCATTTATTGTCTTTAGTAGCTTTCGTAATCTATATAATTCATTTACTAGTCAGTGCCGCTATTGTTATCACTAGAACAGTAAAAATAGTAGCTTTACATACCATTTAAAATTAGACTTTGGAAATGTTGTTAATAGCATTAATTTAATAATGTGCTTTCATCTATCGCGTCTCTGTGCTTCATACTTATCATATGTTTTCTAATACTTCGATGCACAGCAAACGATCACAGCGAATGTACAGCTCTGTAGTTTGCTTTCACTAGCGTATTTCTAATGGGATCCTGAAACGTAACATCTCACCGTTGGTCTAACCGAGAGTCCAATAATAATTTGCATCCTATTTTACAATCGAAAGTCAATCAAAACGCCGCTAACATAGCACTTTCTGAGAACAGACGTTTCTGTATTACCTCCAATTTTAAATACGATAGCTCAAATGAGATTTTTTGTGCGCTGTATGTACCTAATCGCCGAGGAAGAAGCCAGAGAGGAAAAAGACATACATTTGGACTGTCGATCTAACAAGCCGTATTTGTTCGTTTGTTTTGCTTCTGTGCAATGACATACATTGGTAATAGCCATTTAGCAACGACCCCGATGTAAAATCGTACATTAGCAATGATCTTTAAATTGTCTTTAATTACTTATTTGCTGCTGGATAATTCATAGTTCCCATTCATACGCTTATACATACATGTCCCTTTTTGTTACTTTTTTACGTTATGTGATTCCCCAAATGAAACCAATGTTGGAACTATGTACTAGAATTTCCAATGATTAAACCGCCATATCTGGACCGTCGGCAACTCGAATCAACCCATTGGTCCACATGTAAACTGTGCCGATTTCTCTTTCCACTCATCATTATTATCTTAGTTGTAACTGTTACATGTAGACCAGCAGAAAAAAAAACATTTAACAGGTCTCTCCCGTCCAGACGGCGCTCACCAACCTTTGCCGGATGCCGTCAACCCACACCTGCCATAATGGCATGGCGGACTCGAAAACCGCGGTGTGCCAGTTTGCTTGCTACATCAAGAAAAATATGCCAATTGACAGTTGACAGTCGATTGACCAGAGCACCCTCACAACGGCGCACCGGTGGTCCTTAATCGTGCCTTTACGGGCCTATAACTTATGGCCATTGATGGTCCCCTGAGTACGATAGTTAATGTAATTGCGTCGGCGGTCATGACAGAGATGGGTGCTAGAGCTGTGGTCTGGTGACTGCGTAGTTATAGCGAGAACCGGCCAATACCGCGACGCTTTCGTATGGGCATGCTAGCACATGAAATATAAAGATGGAGAATTTTGAGGACGGTTGGCAGCAGCTGAACCCGTCGAGATGGAAAGGCTATACGCGAACTAATTAATGAAATTACTAATGATGTGGCAAATCATTTAACATAGCGCGCCGCCGTTGTCAACAGAACGCAGGGTTGAAGACAAAGCGCTTCCAGTGATGGTTGTACGATTATCTTGGAGATTCAAACTCGATATTTTCTTTTCCGCCTCCTCCACCGGGAAAAGAATCACAACCTTCGAGCTCTGATTCACACCTGCTTAGGTGCCGCTCGGCAGCGTGAGCTTATACAAGTCTCGGCGATAGCCTACAAAAGAGAGACGGAAAAGCAAGCGAAGCAAACAAGGAGAACTGTGGAGAAATGAATGAGAAGTATGAGCTATTTCAAACGTCTCCAGAACGTAAACTTGACTATCGTAGCTAAGGATGAAGGTCACTGCAATTGACAGCACTAATTTAAGAAGCGGTTCTTTCCAAAGTTTGCGGTTGGTGCATATGGCAGGGCAAGCCGCATTTTTCACATCGTTTGACCCCTGGCTGATCTTAGTGCTTCGTCTTAGGGGGCTGCCAACGAACGTCGTTGGCTAAAACTCAGGGCCAATGATGTTCGGCATAGGTGATGAATATATACAAAAAAAAACGATACTCAGTTGACTTTTGTAATGGTTTACCCTTATCGAGTTCGAGAAATTCAAGTTGCCAGGTATTACCAAGCCTCAGTAAGGTATTGTTGAATGCTACACGTAAAATTAAAAGCAAAACGAAATTATGCGCTGACAGGGCATGTCTAGTCTATTTAATCTCTAAATTTAGTCCTCTGTATCAAATTTGGTCTCATCATTAGAATTGATTTTGCAGAACAAGGTAGTTTTCGCTGTTTACTTTTCTCTATTCAATTTAAATTAAAATAAAGCCTTACTCTAGTCAAATTTGATTTAATGGCTTTCATGAATTATTATGTTTGAAACGACAGAGTGGCACTTTGGTCGTCCTCATCGAAGCGCTTGTCTGCGCCGTGCGGGCTGGTATGGAAACCTCGTCGCGCTGTCTGCCTAAGTTAGTCTCACTAAATCGAACAAAGCTTCCCTTCCGAGGTGCGGTGGGGCCCAATAGCAGCGTCATAGCCTCCTTGTCATCTTCGTTTTCGTTGTTATTTGAAAGGACCCTTCCACCCACACTCGCCGCTATTGGGTTTGACCGTCGTCGAATTCGCGAACCAAGGGGGAAAGGCATCCTTGATGCACAGAAGACTGCCGGTCTGGTTTCGGATCATGGAAGAGGCGGCCCTGAGCAATTTAGTCCTTCCGTCCGTCAATGTTACAGTTGGGCACTGCTAGAGACCCTGCATCGACTAGACCCTCGGGAGGGCTGAGGGTCTGGGTTTGACGCACCCTCCCAACTGGGCAACGTCTTGGCGCGGCGTTTGGATGACCGGGCCGTCGACCTGCTTCAACCTGAGTATTTGAATGAGACCGAGTACAACCCTTGGTCTGTTCGTATTTTTCGATCTTTTCCTTTAAAAAAACTGTTTCTGAAAAAGCGAGCGTACCCAGTAACTTGATTGTCATTGTGAAAGGAACGAGCAGAGTCGAACAAAGCACTTTATTTCTCAGTATTTTATCAACTAGCAAAATAAAACATTAGAAATATCTAGGAGCAAGTGCCAGCGCGGCTGCCAACTCGGCGTTGAGTTATTACTTTCTCTTTCATTATGAGGAAGCTCATATTTTTTACAAATAATACAAGATAAGTTGTAGGTCTTACACTGATTAGTGAGGTTAGTTTAGCTTATAAATTTTAAGGGGACTGGTTGCTGGTGACAACAACGAAGCATCAGTGGCTCTTACAAGCTAATTCCTTAAAATATTTTACTGTCGCGAATTGATACTGATGCCGTACGTCAAGTTTTATTAGCATCCAGTCATTGTATATTTCTCTTTGTATGGCATCGTTTTACTCTGACATAAGTATAGTAAAGTATGCGCTTTTAAAACGTGCGTTTTACTCGACGCAACTGTTCGTTAAGCTCTCAAAAGCTTCACAACTCTCACCCCATCAACTTTTCGATTTTTACTGGTTCTCTCTCATATTGTGCTTGCAGTCGCGTATTGAATCAATGCCGTGTGTTTTGTTGCAGAGTGTTGTTGACTTTGTTGAAGGTCACATATATTTCTTATGCACATCTCACATATTTTTTCCTAATAATTGCGCCATCCCTCTTATGCTCTTTTAGTAGTCAATCATTTTCGTTGGCCATTTTCGCTGTATTTGGCTCGCCCACCTCTTTCATCAGAGCATTGTTTTTTCGTAGGTGCAAGACAGCTGATGATTGCAGATCGCCCTAGCTTGTAGCAGCGCTCGTGATCTACAGCCACGGGTGCTGCTGCGTTTACAGACATCAACCGTTGTAGTTTCCTCAGTAGTGGATTCCCACCGCGTCGGCGGTACGGTACACTGCGCCTGTACCCCGGTTCGAGGGCTCCCCAAGGCACAGTTAATCAGGTTGCCGATTCCACCTCTCATTCTCTGGCCTCTCTTTCTTTGGCCGTTTCTCTCGGTGCGTCTTGCCCCGAGGAACAAACCGGTGCAAACCAAAGCGACCCAAGCTCAACACAGCAGTCGCTGCTGGCCCGACACAACCTGCCAATCTCGAGAAGGAGCGACCTCACCCTGGCCTATGTCTACAATTACTCGCAATCTTCCACCAGAGGCAACACAAGATTGAGGCAAAGCGGAGGACATGCGAGCGCTGAACGCGCAGATACGATGCTTCCCGGCAACGGCTGCTTCCTGGCAGCAGGGCTATGGCTTAACAGATGCACTTGGCACGCACGACCTGTTTCGAGTTCCTCAATTGCGGGGCAACCGTTCATGGGCACTTGGCGTCGTACGAGACCTAAAGATTGCGGTACCGCCATGGCGACTTATAGCGGCGATACAGGGCGAGAAAATGGCAGATTCGGTAGCACGGCATGATGCAGCAAAATTGTGGCAGATTGCTGGTTCGATTATTCGTATGGTGGGATTGTAGGACCGTTATCGGAGTACATGCACTTATGGCGACTGTGCATTGTATAATCCTACCTTATGGATTGTTCAACGAAATTTACTTCTATATTGATTGTGGACATTCACCTAGCGACTCGTCGCTATGTCCGGTCTCTGCTTATGTGAATCGATTGTGTACAGTTATGGCGGAGAGTTGATTATGTACGTAGATGTTTATACACAAAGCACACTGTGTGTCGTTGCACTCAGCCACGACAAACGAATAAGTAACAAGAGACGTCTACTGTAGATGATTAGATTACAAGAGCCAGGGCAGTTTGCCAGAACTGCTCGCAGTGTTGCAGTTCCGAGAGAAGCGCATGTACAGCCTGCTTGTATATAAGAATTTTTGTTGTTTCCTCTAATATCGTCAAAGCGGTAAAAGACGGCCGAGCGAAGAAATACACAATCTCAGCCTATCCGAGCCATAAATTAATAAACACAGTTTTTTTTTTCACTATCGTATTAGATATGCCATTACCTTTCACGTTGTGTATTTTGAATTTAATTCCCATTGTTGCATAGTCACATTTGCGAGGTGCATTTGCGAACCAAAAACATTTATTATTATTATTATTATTATTATTATTATTATTATTATTATTTCACCGAAATCAAAATTCTTTAATTCACGTTCTGTGCCCAGTTATGACTGTATTAGTGCTGAACGCTTAACAAGAAAGCACTTCGCATTGATAAATTATGTTGCTAGCCGTGCTCAGTGAACCATATATACTGCGGTTAGAATCCAGCATCAACAATGAAGACTTTTCCTCGATAACAATAACCGACGTGTCTCCGTCACGACATTCGAGAAACCGTGCTAATGAAATTACTTGTCAAAGAACCGAGAAGTAAGCTGATAGGGCTCTAAAATATCAAAATCTTCCCTGTCGCTGCACCATGAGAAGGACCCTCGGCCCGTTGCTGGCCGGGAGTTCTTCGGTCTCGAATCTCGTATGAACGCCGAACCGAGTCTTGACAACAAAAAGTTTGGATTGTTTTCGCTTTGAACGAACGACGCAACAAGCTCGAAATTGAGATCTCGCCATACAAGATCGCTCCTGGTTTTCGTGTCGCGTTGTTTCCGCCTTTTTTTCTCTCCCTGTCTCTCGCTAGCCTCACTGCTGTTCTGAGATGAAAACACGGAACTACCCTAGATCATTCACAGCAGACGTCCTTGCATCGAAACGAAGATGCAACAGATCGCTGGCGACTACCCGCTCACCTTCCTCTCGATCTTCTCATCCGCCGAGAGTCGAAGCCGTCGAGGTTGGCGATAAAGTCTGCTCTTTGCTGAGCGCCAGCCACCGTCGTGAGTGCGCTGCCGAGGATCCTTCTGTAAACAGACCCTCTACAGCAGAGCAAATATTCGAAAACATATTGAATCTCTCATGCCTCTTCTCCTGCTCCCTTTCAGCTCCAGTTCGAATATCAGACTCCCTCGGGGACTTTCCAATGAAAGCTTCACCATAAACAGCTCGTAGTGTTGACGATGCCGACCAAGAAAACATCAACTAGTGGACGAGATCGCTGCAACCATCCAACGTTCAGTGGGAACATTAATTAAATTCGACAACTCGAGTATAGCTGTTTACTTAATAGTTTCTGCCATTATTAGATTGTATTATAACGCAGCTTCCAAAAAATCTCGGTAGTAAGCTCCTGATGTACATAATAATAATAATACAAAAAAGGAACCTCCAACGAAGCATTTCATTGTGACATCAGTTTGCCCTTCCGTAACGAAAAATGACCCCTGTATGCGGCAGCGCCGTCCTTTAGATGAGAACCCTCTCCGTTCTCCTCCATCAGCTACCTCTCTTCCTGAGTACCATTCCCACCCCACCAAAGTCACAACCGTTAGCAGCTTCTCGAACCCCTCCTCGCTCATGTGATGATCACGGAGCCTTAACCCGATTAAGAAAACCTCCTCCTTTTGGGTGGCCTGTCTTCCCTCAGGGGCATTGCGCATTTCAGCTAAGCAGGCCAACCTTTGCGAGGAGCTAATGCCTTCTAGAACTGGCCCCTTTCTTCCTAGAGGTCCAGCCACAGTCGTTTAGCCGCGAAGTAGCAAAGATACATGGGTGGGTCGGACATTGGAGGTCGACGATAACAAGAACTGAAGTGGAAGGTAAAGAGCTTGGCGAAGGAAAAGTTCGGGATGGTTAAGAGGTGGTGATAGGAAGGAGCTCAAAATCTACGTAATTGCGTCAGCCGAAAGCAAACTGAACCGATTCAGCCTAAGATCTTCACACTTGAAAAAACCCGGTTGTGAGTATTAGTGATTCTCGCATAGTAATATAATTTGAGAAGCTTGGACGGAAGTTGATAAGAGGAAATAATCCAGCAATCAGGCCAATCGATTGAAAGGTGATTCGGTGCGCAAAAATATTGAAAAAATTGCGACAATGTTGGCTTTCGCCTAACGCATCCTTATTTTATTTCCCTCAGTTATTCTATTATAACGATGTTATATCTGCCCTGGCAGTATATTTATATTATTTGAAAACTTTCATCATCTATAGCACATATAGCGCAACGGTAAGCATTATATTATAGCACATGAAGTTTTTTTTGTTATCGTACAGACACCTTCAACTTTTCAATTCTATTTAATTTCATAACTCTTTGAATATCCGTTCCAGTTCTATTAAAACATTTGCTATGCTACTAAAGATGGTCGTAGATATTTTTAGAAGTCTACTGTTTTGCTTTTCGTTTTCACGTTTGTTATATATGTTTTGTTTTTAACGTACAGACTTCAATCGACTCATATTTTCTCATTCTATTGGACATTGGACATTCTATTGCTTTGTAATCACGCATATTTATTTACACCACCGCACAAGCCTAGAATTTCGAAATAATCATTCACAAATTTAGTATGGTTTCGTTATCTTACAAAAAAATAGATAAGCTGCCATTAACTTTATATTAGCACGACATAGATATTTAGGTCAATGTGCCGTAGGTTGGCTCCTCGGAACGCATGTTGCGTAATATATATACACAACAATACCCGAATACTGTCTCGATTTGTCGGCGATATAAAGGTTTTCCCTTCAAACCGTATAAAGCAAGCGATGTTGGGCAAGTTATAGCTTTGTTGGTTAGCTGCATTAGCCATGCTGCCCCCTGGTTTTTCTGGGTGGGGTGGTATATCTTCTTCCCTTTTTCCATATATACTCTCTGACCAGTGCATTCGCCTAGTCGAATGCCCATACACACACACACACACACACACACACACGCTCGACTAAAGACAGCCGGGTGTGTAAACTTCGATCCTACGTAAGGAAGTTGCATCCTAACCTATTTAGCCAAAAAACACGTGTTTGTTTACGAGCGCATTGCTTATAGAGTAACATAAACCCTGAGCGGCGTAGTGCTACTGCGGCGAAAACGAAGGTTTGATGATGTTTATATTCACATTTCCGTCCGTGGTGTCCGTGTTGTCCAGTTACAGTATATGGTGGCCAAGAAAGAGGCTACGCTACGTGAAGATCGTATTTCGGTAGCATTTGTTTATATAAATCGTATCGTTGGTGGCGATATTTATGGTACCCTACGGGAAGATGGCCGAGGCCTACTTCAGGGAGGAAGGTTCACCCGCTTGCCCGTTTCCTCTCTTCGGTGCTCAGGCATCCTTTGCGAAGTAGTATTAAGGTTCGTTATCGCGATAGTGGCGCTGTAAATGAGCTCCCCACTATTGGCCGCGACGAGCATCTTGACATACGAGAGTCAGGCTCAGCAAGATTTATACGTGCAGGTTGACGGTCAGATAGATAAAGATTCCGATGATGAAGCGTTATAGCCGGGTTGAGTCTAGAGTTGCGCTCTTGTGCCACAAGGTAGCCGGTTGCCAAAGCAAGCTTCGACCGACTACCGTGATGTCTGTAATGTCCAAAAACGCAGGACTTCTGATGTTCAGATTCACTGGAATGCAACTGCGTAGCATATACACAGGGACATTTAAAACGAAGGTAAATCTCGGAAGTTATGGCAAATAAAAGGATAGCTTTATTTTAAATGACATATTAATTCAAGGGTGCTCGATGTATTCTCACATGTGCGGGCATGGTGTAAAGCAGTACAAAGTGACTTCGCTATCTGCAAAGATGGCTCACTAGGTATCCGAGGTACTTATAGTTTATAATCATTGTCTGTTGATACGAAGTGCTATATTTAGTTTAAACTCAACCGAAAAGACGCGTGTTACTTACAAGTTTATTAGTTGGGCTACACTAATAAGGATTATATGAATGCGCGATGTAAAGGTATTTAAGCTAGAAACGCATGCTTGAGAAATTTGCCATTTCAAGCAGCCTCCATGTATAATCCTGATCGGTGTTCACTTCCCTCAACTATATTGCGTCCCTTTTTTTCGTTGTCAAAAGTTCCTCTCTGCAAGAAATCGAAGACAACTCTCGCAAATTCCCGCAAGGCAAGGGAACGAATGAGAGATATCCGCAGGCTGAACTGGCAAGAAGCCGAGATCATCCTCCCGAGGAACAAAGGCGCGTCGCCGGCGGTCACATCTCCTCATCCGCTCATTGCCTCCTTTATGTTCTCTCCTTCTTTGAAAAGAGTCCATTTTGATGCTGTCCAATCCTCATTGGACGTCGTCCGAGCAACATATCTTCATTTCGAAGCTCCACTGCACTTACGACGGTTTCCATTTTCTCGCCGTTGTGCTTTGTTTTCCCCAGCGTTAAGTCGAGTTCGTTGTTTTTCATAGTCCCCTCCCTTCATAACGGCTCGTTGTAAGTGCGGGTCTGTGAGTGGTCGACCGCAAAAAGGGACTAGACGATCCAACCAACGGGTGTGAGCGAACATACTCCAAAAAGAAACTCCACATACTCGTGGGGTTTTTGAAGGCACCAACACAGAAAGGACAGTTTTTTTCGACATGTCACTGCATTATTGTGATGTTTGTATGGGAATTTCACAGAAAGAATAGAATACAGTGCAACGTGTTGATGGGAGAATTTTACCGATGCGTTAAACACAGCTTACATCCACTGTCTTTGGTTTTTGTCGTAGAAATAACCTGTACAATACGGAAGTGCTGTACCGATAGAACAACAAATCCCTTACAACATAGCAGTAGAAAATCTTTAACTCCTCCTTTAACTTTTCCCTTCGAATAAACAGGAATGTCAGTGATGAATTTTCTAGCGAAAACCAGTCACGTGCTTTAATCTAAAGCAACTGCTCAACAAGTATTTAGCCCAAGTACAAAAAAGATTTTAATGATTAACCATTTGCTAAATTATTCTTATCTTCTTTCTAATATACTAACCTCTCATTAAAATATTATTTCCAGGTTTGGTTTTAACGGAGACACCATACGAATAAATAAGATTTACAACGAACTAGATTATGAAAGTTATATAAGATAAAACAGCCAAGTATATCATATAGAAGATTGAGTTTAAATGGTAGGCTCTACTTAGTAAAGTACCATCAGTCAATATGACAAGATTCATCTATCGAACAACGCTCCCTGTTCACTTAATGGATGCGACGCTTCAAGTAGAAATTTTCCAGAAGCAGGGAAGGTATATGGCAATCACCGAGGTGTGCGTTGATACCAAAACGGGCCAGTTTGTCCATTAAAGCCTGCACTGGCCTGAGCTTTCCTCAAAGCGCCAAGAGTAGAATGTTACAGTTCCTACCGGTCAGATTACTGAAGAGGCGCCAAGCAGAACCATTTCGTGGACGACACTTAATAAATCAACGGGTAACACCGGCGAAATGTCTGATTTCTCAGCCTAGACAGTTTGAGGTTGTACAGTAGGTAGGAGGAAACGCCACAAGGTATTCGGAAGTTGTTATATTTTACGGACACCTGTTCGAAACAGAGTCCAGCTGGCAGAAGAATAGATCCAGACTCGATAGACAGCTATGGTGATGTCTGCTAGTGGTTTTCAGCAGTTTTTCCTGTTTTTCTATGCGACACATGAACATTCCATTGTTTTCAGCAATTGTATAACGCTTATATAAGACAAATATATAATACGGGTGCCCTGTTACACTACTCCCTTTATTGTCTTAAGCCGTAACGGCAGTAGTGCAATATGCTGCAACACTAGTGCTGTTACGGCTTAGGAAAAAAGGGAGGTTAACGGATTATTAAGGCAAAAACTATTATCTTAATATATAAAAGGCTAGTTGTGTTACAGCTACTTATATTGCATCTAACTAGAATCTCAAGCTATCTAAGTCAATGCCGAGGGGAACTTCTTCCCTTTCTTAAAGATTGAAGCACATGTCTTGTAAAGCACAGGGTGCTTAACTAGCGTGAAAGATACATTGCTAATTAAAAAGGTAAAATTAAAATCGAACAATACCAGCAGAACTTTGATTGAGCTTACAATGGATCCCGGAATTAATTACGTGGTGCCTTTGTTTCATGTGTCACTCGTTGTTCCCGTAGACTCCTCTGCTTCTCAGTTCGACTTCGGTCATCGATCTAATACATCCTCCCGCTCACGTCCTTGAGGCACAATACGACCTTCGTCTTGTCTCTTTATTCATGTGTGCGGCCGCCGCCGTTTATTTCCCAACGTATTCCACAGGGATAGAGTTGACTTGAAGAAAAGTAGAACGGTGCGAAGAGAGTAACTGAAGGCTGTCCAGATGAGCATGCGAGTCTATGAGTCGTCCCTTTCTACACCAGGAACCCGCAGAGCTAAGCCGTTTCTATACGGACTGTTGCAGCCGTAAACGAACTTGCCACTTGGAAAGGTCCTCCAGTGACTCAGCAGAAGCTTGCGCATTTGTCTGACCATTTATTCACAACATTATTAACAGACGTTCCTCTTTATCCCGCGCGCCACTGCTAAACACTGCGTTTCCTGGTCGTAGCCTTTCGTTCAGTTAGTTACGCTTTGGAGAGTGTACGACCGCTTTCGTGGTGTGGGTCCTGATCCAGCTCCATTCATCCACACGTAACGAAGAGTACAGGAGGCAGAATGGTGCGAAATGACCTTCCAGCGTCCATTTTCCAAGGCGCCCACGATCACACACGAATGATTACGAACAACTGGCGTAGCTTACACACAATCTTAGTATACGCAATACAGCCCTCACGTACACGTCGAAAGTAAGACACCATTTCAACAAAACATCAACAATTCCATCCCTCACCAACTCCCCGTTCTTGGTAAATGCGTATCCATTAACCGGGATTGTTGAAACTACCAAAATTTCTATAATAGTCTGCCGACTGCAAGCGTATTGGAGGACTTGCGCACACCAGTGGATGCCGCCGTGGAGTGCTTTATTGTCCTTGTGTCTACTGGAGTGATTCTGCGATAAGAAAGGTCATCGCAAAGCATCTCACCCACTTTTTCCCCTTCTCTTTCTCTCTTTTCGTATTCCGCCTGTCCCCTTTTGAATGAGTTCGTGGGCTACGCGTTTCGGTGCCCCATGGCCTTTTCCTGTTCTGAAAATGAATTCTTGTCTGATTCAGTCGACCTCTTGTCGCTTGACCGCATGCATGTCGTGTACCTTTTCACGGGCGCTGACTTTTTGGTCGTCCAAGCCAGAATGCGGTTCACGTTCTTCGTAGAACGCTTTGTAGGCCTTTCGAAGTTTTTTTATAGCTTGGGCGTGGAATGGGAAAGGATAGGCTGACGGCTTTACAGACCCAGTGTCATAAATACTAGCGTCGGAAGGTAGCGCTGAAAGTAGTAGTTCATGTATACTGCAACTGGAAAAGCAGGCCGCTAAACAACTGTCAGAGATCTTTGACGTTTCGCCCGCTTTAATGACTCGCCCCCACTAGCAACGTTTAGATGCCACATCAATGAGAACGAAAAACTGCTAAAGGAAGTTCCGCCATTTTCTTACGATAGAAAATGCAAGTTTCAAAAGAAGCAACTAGAACTCAAATTCTGCCTAAAGTGAGGTAATTGGCATGTAATTTGTTAGCTATGAATAAATCGGTATAAATGAGTCCACTAGAATGATACGCTAAATTAAATATGAGCGACAAAGCTAGTAATTCATTTTAATTTTCGGTAGCTGACGTAAGTTACAAGCACACAAGAAGATGCAAACTCCCGTCCATCATAGGGTTTTTTGTTATCAGGGGCGTCATAGAAGAAGTACGTTATGGTTAAGTCCAACGGAAATAGCGCATTTAATACTGATCAATACCTGTTTGCATCCTAGGAAATTCTTATTTCAATAGAATCCTCTTTTTTGTACTTGCATACTGCCAACGTGTTTCATGTAATCAAACATGTAGTCATACGGGTTACTGTAGTCAGTGGGTTATACCCCCCGTCCAAGACAGCCCCGAAAACATATCGAGTTTGAAGCGACTATTTTCAGACGTAACTCGCTGCATCACTTCTCAAAGGCTATTGTAGTTTTCGACGTCGTTAAAGGCGTGCGAAGCATGCGTACGCCTTTATTCATACTTTCATTTTCGCCTTGGATATTTTTCAATCATACTAGAGCCTTTTGGATGGTGCGCCGACGAAGCCATATGGCAACAATTTGATATCGCGGCGTCACTATCTGAGATGAAAATATTTTGCCTTAAATAGTAAATGTAGAAAGGAGGGTTACGATGGATGCGTTCCATTTGTAAAGACTATATGCCAGATCATCGCTCGTGCATCGACACGGCATCACCTGTATGTTCTTGGTAGGGAAAAATACGTCAAGTTTGATAATGTTTCCATACAGGTTAGATAGCAATATAATGCTAATTTGTTCACCTACTCAAAAAGAGAAAAACACGGTACGCTTGTGGATCACGTACGAAGTCGAGTTCAGCGACCAACCGTAGAGCTAGCAGAACTGTCAGCTTCTACAGCTGCGGGTTACGTATCTTGCGTATGGTCAAAGAAAGGGCACATGGTTATAGCAATAAGCCTTTGAGAGCTCTTATAACAAGTGGGCTTATAAAAGGGGCTTAAGCTGTTACACATTTCCACTTACTCCGTAGGTGGAGAGACGCCGGCCATTCAACGAATCTGTTTTTGAAGTAAAGCAGGATTGTCGAAATGTATTTACATTGTCAAGAGGAATTAGAGCTGTTTGCCTCTTCAATTAATTGGTAGACTTTTGCGAGGTATATTCCCTCCAATTAAAGGTACTTGACTGTAGACGAGCATTTCCGCTGGAAGGGAGCTATATTAGAGAGCCATATATTTCTTGCACTGCGAAATGTATGGATAAGTTACAGCCTATTGTCAAATTAGAAATAAAATGTGAGTATACAAATTTTATATAAGGGAAAAAGGTTTCTGAAGATGAATTTTCTATATTTCAAGCTGAGTTAGCAGGTTGCTCAGACAAATGAACTTTAAGACTTTATTATGCTAGCACATAAGCTTAAATGTCTCTAGCTTGGAAATAGGTTCACTGAAACCGCTTTCCATTTTATGAGTTCAACATTACAAGTTTATTGAAGACAAACCAATTTAAATAAATATCTAACTAATGCGCGGATGACGATCACCTTTGGTACGGGTTTGGGATCCAAAACATGACTTACGAACACAAGTATATTATGAGGATATTTTCCTCTAACAATGCCAATAGAAAAAACAATTCCTTTTCTCCACAGCGCCTTCTGATAACGAATCCTCAGAGACTGACAATAAAATAGAAGTGTTGTTTAACAGCTAAGATGTAATTTTTCGCTCATCAGCAGTTGCTTCCTTGACAACTAGTCCGTTCACAAAAGGGAAGCTTAATTACGAAACACCACGACACTTCGTTTAAATTTCACTGGTTTTTTACTGCCAGAGGAGACGTATTAATCTGGCGCCTTCGGATCGATACGGCGCAAGTAAGATTCAATAACTTTTTATATGCTGGGCCTCGCACATGATCGTCAGTTAAAATTACAACTGTGTAATCACAGCCAGTGCTAGTCGTTTATATTTTAGATGCAATATATTCGGGAAATACTGATTTCCAATGAATTTTTTACTAAAGATGATTTCAAGGCACGTATGAAAAGTTTCGTTAACAGTACTGATATGTTTAACTATTTTTTAATGGGAAGTCGACTTCACGGTTATTCGGTTCCATTTATGTAAACGTCGCGCAATCGTGCAACAAACAAGTAGGAATGAAAACATTTTTAACTAAACGAGGGGCAAGCTCGCAAAAAATCGATGGCCTCTTGTGGCTACTGCTTTGCTGCGATTTGTTGTTCGCCAGCCTCGTTGACATCGTAGGGTCGCTTTGGGTCACATCTTGAAGAGTCCTTAGTTTGTTTCGAGGTGAAATCCTAAAGCACCTCACCTCGAGAGGGATTTAAGGGATTCTTACGAGCCGGACCGACCAATACAGCACCCACCACAACTTTGATTCGGAATGAGTGCTATCTGAAGTGGCGAGGCAGTGAAGTGGCAATTTGACAAAAACATAACGACATAGGAAGTCTGCAGAGGACATGTCGCAACTGTTGCAACAACGGCGTTTGCAAGCGCATTCGCACAATCAGGAGAAAACTTGACATTGGCGTCAAACAACAATGTACTTCCCTTGCCTTTGAACAAGTAACCATACGCTGAAGCTAAATTACTGTAATGTACTTATAGTTGATGGAATCTTTTTGGCACTAACTATATTATCCACAGATGGTCGGAATAGAGGGATTGGGTTTGAATAACATGCGTGCAATAAACAGTCCAATTAATATACACGTACTTAACACTGTGGTGTATTATTGCGATTTCGCCCATTGCGTGATTTAAAAAAGTGTGTAATATATATATATATATATATATATATATATAATGTTACTTATTTATATTAAAAACTCAGACCAAGTCCTGATATCTCAAAAGAGACATAGCTAATCCAAACAATAGAACACGACTAAAAGTGCGATATCTTATGGTTACGATTTTAGCTTATATTTTTAGCTTGTAGACACGAACTTTTAGCAAATGCATCTTATAAGTCGATCGAATTGGTTGACGTCAACAACGGTAAACAAACTTGAACAATTTCCAGATATCCACTCTAGATATCGATTTACAATAAATTGAATCTATTTGTTAAAGAATGCGTTTCTATGTCCCTACAAGGTTTGTGTTTTCGTACAACAAATTCGCCTTGCATTTCACCACCCAGCCAGACAGAAGGCATGCGTCTCAAGAAAGTATATAAAAAATAACGGCAAAACGTTCTACATGGAATCTGATACATGAATAGTACAGCCATGGCACGTTTATCTACTGTCCGCTCCTATTTCATCTGAAGACACGTAATGGTAGTGTTAGCATTCGTCCTTTAGACGCCAGATAACCCCGTTGGAAGTGGTCTCTCAAGCGGTATCTGAAGTAACCTCAAGCATTCGTTATTGTGAATTTTTTTTATAGCTAATCGCAATAGAGATTTGAGATTAGAAAATTGTTTCCGCCACCCTTTCTAGACTTTTCGATGCCGTTTCACCTGCGCCGGAAAAGAAATTAATCGCTTCTGTTGGTATCACTCGACGCCAGTTCAGCCTTCAGCCCCCAGAGCCACTTTTAAAGGCAATCAACAAGCATGTTTTCAGTAAAGGGCCAGTTATAGAAAATCCATTGTTTCAAATAAAAGGCTATGTAGCCGGGCCTGTTGCATCCTTGCGCTAACTGATTGTTACAGACTTTAAAATATCCGCTTGACGGCAACCACACTATCAGAAAGATTGAAAATCTCTAGGTCTGTGGAACGTTGTTGACCTCAGCAGTTTTTAATGCATTTTCGTGCGTTTTGCGGAGGAAACATATAGGTGCACGTGTTACATTCCCGTCAATGCACAATTTCCATTTATTGTTACGAAGTCGGTACCGTGGAAACTGGACATTGGCTGATGGTCAGTTTTAAATATTTTATATTAAGTTTGTGGAACGTTGTCACGGAAATGGCCGAGTGTCTCAGCACTGAATACAAAGTTGGCGATGGTTGTGTTATTGATGTAAACTGGTTACGA
The DNA here is from genome assembly GCA_002081605.1 of Tropilaelaps mercedesae. Taxonomy (NCBI): domain Eukaryota; kingdom Metazoa; phylum Arthropoda; class Arachnida; order Mesostigmata; family Laelapidae; genus Tropilaelaps; species Tropilaelaps mercedesae. The sequence continues at coordinate 2,941 of MNPL01001119.1, read as the reverse complement.
ATTCGAGTCCTGTTGATGTCATATGCTCTGGGTATGCATAACAACTCTGTGTACTTTGCGCAACATAACTTTAATAGGGTTCGGAACCATGAATATGTCCGTGAACTGCCAATACCATGATTACGAGAATAAGTGTGTATATATCTTCGAAACTGAGCTAAAGCAGCTCAAGTTTAGGTCATGCTTATAGGGAAATTGATAAAAAAATATTGGTGATTTGTAAGTGGGAGTGTGCCTGCTTAATCGATGGACCATCTATTCGTTGTGTTAAACTTCATTGGTTAATTACTCTAACGGAGTTGCACTCAGGATCTTCAGTTTTAAGGCGATCGTACAGACCGGGACTTTTTCCTTTACGCCTAGCACATACTGCGTAGATTACGTAGTATAGCAAGAAATAATTGATTAGGTTTTACGTTGAACGTCCAACATCAAATGAACTCGACCAAACGGATTAAGTGTCCTTTCGATATAGATTTCCTTCTGTTTTGAAAACAGCTCTGTGGAAACACTCCTTCTCATTAAAAGTTTCGTTTTCGACAACATTTCTATTTGCCTTTATTGGTCTTCTGGATGTAGGTGTGTTGTTGGCTGTTTACCAATACTGGTTTAGTTGAAAGGTTCTTCAGCGCTTACATGAAGTTGACGGGCAAGCGAACTCTACGAGGTAGTACTGAAACCAATTCGCGCCGATTGAATTTGCCATGAGCATTTGGTACGCTCAGACTTGATATATTGATTCCGCCGAGGTACCTAATATATGACTTACTGTGGGCATACGAATTAAATCAATGCTTTTTGCATAAATTTTTTCCTACGGTTTAAATGGATGTAATTTAGATTGCGATAGGACGTAATGATAGGACCAATTCAGAAAAAAACCATTCCGGTCGACGGAGTTCCGGAACTCTATCTAGTCTTGTCGGTATATGTGTGATTATTTAAATAAATAGCGTTTTTACCATAAAATACGTTATTATACCGCGCGATTCAGCAATATGATCATAGCTATAAGAAGCATGTTTGGTTTTACTGTTTTTCTTCGTCTAAATAAAATTCTCTGTAGCATAGGCATTAAAGCCTGTGTTACAAATACAAGTCAGGTGCAAGGCGTTAAGTGGATAAGTGTGTATGTGTGTGTATTTATGTGACCATGCGCGTTATTGTAGCACACTCATTTGCTAGGCGTATCCATTTTGCAACGAAGTAATGCCTAGATTAAAGATGGACCTTAGCACCTTATCCACCGCCAGTACGGTAGGTAAAAGCCTGCACAAGGACGAGAATGGAAGCGTATCTAAACGTCTCCGTTCGCAACGCACCAATTCCCACAGGTGTACGAAACAGAGGATTAAGCCGGTTAGAACAGCGACGCGCTTTCATAGGCATCGTAGCACTTTTTTTTTATGAGTACACACATGAGCGGCTGCTGTGCTTTGCACACGAGCGTTCGCCCAGTAGAATTAAACTCACAACGCTTGCGTGAAGCCACTGGCTAGAACGGCATAATGGGATATCTGTCGCCCGATCTCATACGTGCACCAATTTGCGTTACCACATATATCCGATTAGAATCGCATACCCTATCGGCGCGAATTACGGTTTACGTGGCTGTTAGTCTTTCAATTACAGTGAACTTAATGGTACCAAAAACAGCATGTACGTATCGAAACCAGTATAGACGCTTCGCTGTTACGACTATGCGATTACTTCTACATACGGACATCTTTATTTCTGCGTACACTGCAAGTTTGGTTGAATTGACGACACGCATGAAGCTGACTCTCGGAGATAAGTGAGATAAGATCTCGAAGATAGGATCTCGGAGATAAGACATTCAAAACGCGTGAACGCCACAGCGGGCGTATCCGTTCCAAAAACGCAGGGAAACAGTTATAGCGTGCGTACAGTTTTGCATTGCGGGCAATACTTGTCACCATCTAATGTACCTTACGACTAGATTACTGTCAGTCAGACCAGAATGCATTTTTGAGAATCATATTCCAAGGACGAAAAAAAGAAAATTATTTGTACATGCAGATTGCATAATAAAGCTAGTTATATTTTTTTTTTCAACATAAGATTTGTGGCAAAAGCCTCTGATAAAGCGGATCAGGAATTCGCTCCAAGGCTTTTAAAAAAAACTGAATTTTGTCAGACTAGATGTGGGCAAAAGCACTTCCGGCAGCTACTAAACATGTCCCAAAATTGCACCAATACAACATAATTTTTGGTTCGGACGAGCCAGCTTCATCTGCAGCCAGCTTGATGTGTCTTTCTCTGATTAGGACTTCCAGGCCAAGCATCTCCTAAGTTTTGTTTAGCTACGGGAGCTATTTCAACGGTTCATTTCGGCTGTGCAGTTTTCACGTGTTTGTGTTGCCCCTCTTCTCCGGTCTGCACTCTTCCAATAAAGCTTCCAATGTCGTCGTCTGCTCGAGTCGACATGACACGTAAACCGCGCTGCTCGAGAAGCGTATACATAGACGTAATAAAATATTTATTACGTTTGACTGCGCACCCGCCCGGAACAGAGCTCGGACTCCGTCGTGAATTCTCCGTAGGCTCCTCTCTTCTGGTGTTGTGGCCCAGCCAGTCGTAGATTCTTCGCCGCAGCTCTTGACAGCAGTTGTCAGAGCAACGCTGCTAAATAATTAAAGTACCTTTCATCAGGTAACCTCCCGGCGGGAAGTGGGAAGGGTCGCGGATGGTCAGTGCATTTTGGGGCGAGGTCTCTACTCATTGCGAGCCTCCAGTTCTGGCTACAGCTGCCTTGACGGCTTGCCCATCTACACAGAGTTACAGCGTTTGAGGCCTTAAAGTTCTATGCCTATGCGTTTATGACCGTCTCGTACGCACATACAAATACACCATTACAAGAGCGTATTCGTATAAAATTAGTATCTTTTAATCTTACATATATATATATATATATATATAT
>MNPL01001117.1:0-15497 GCA_002081605.1 Tropilaelaps mercedesae | reverse complement strand
TATATATATATATATATATATATATATATATACAACATTCAAGTATAGATGAAATGTTATGGATCTGGGTGCCTTAAATTATTATTATTACTTATATTATTTTTGAAAATATAAACGATATGGAGCACCGATTGGGGTCAAGCTTTAACCTATTGGGCCCAGCTACTGCCAATATAATATATTTTATGAAGGTAACTAAAGCCTTTTGATTTGATACGAGAAAAAGTTGTCGTCGGTAAATTCATTGCTTCGTATTACTTTGAACATGTATGTACACTTTGCAGAAATCAACGTTAATTCACGGCAATTTGATTGCTTTGGACCAAGCTCAAAAAAAGTGTAGCCATTTTTGTACTAAGCCAGTTTCAAACTTCACGCTTTGAATAGTAATTCCTTCTTGTCATTGTAAAATGGTAACTAACTAGAGCATTGGTGTTAAAGAACTAGTTCGCGGACAATAGTTTAGCTTGCAAGTTACGTGTATATGCGAATTTATCTTATGGCCTGCGAAGCTTAAATTTTAACATAAACGCTTGTCCCCTTAGCCGTAAGATTACGGCTCACCTGGAAAAGTTGAGTCCGCATTTGAGTGCCTCCTTCAGTACAGCCGCAGCTTCCACTGACGTTTGTTTAGGTGGGAGTAAAATAACATTCGGTTGGTACGGCTTGCCGACCTTTGGCAGACTGAAGGCTTATTTCTGATCTTTGTGTACGTTTGAGTTCGACACTTCTGCAGTAAAGCAGGTAGAAAGGCATGTTCCTGGCAGTATGTCAGATGAGCTCAGCTTAATGTCAAAAGGTATAAATTTTCTTTGTGGACGTGAACTACAGGATTACAGGAAGAACTCAAGGATTTAAACTCAAGGAACTTCAAGGAAAAAACCCGTAGCGCACAGATCCGTATATGCAGCACAATTTCTCAGTTAGTTCTGTCTTATTCATGCTATGTATTTTTCATTGAGAACTGTGTCAATATAGGGGCCCCACCTTGAAAGCTAGCTTGCCGCAGAGAATTATCCGCAAGGACCGCTCTCGCATTGGAACACCTAGAATATGTTTTGCTTTAAACGGAAGAATGGGCCCACCTCCATATTTTCGGTTATTTTAACGATACAGCATTATCCATCGCGTATGACTTTTTAGATATTTGAAATATATTTACGAATGAAATAAAATAATTCAAAAGTACACGATGCTCTTTCGCGGGATTGACTTCAACGGCCAATATAATATCTTCAGTGCTGATTTCAGGGCAGCCAACACTTAACGTCCACGGTGCTGCTTTTTGCTTTACTTTGTAAGACGGACCCCATAAACGTAAGTGTGCAGGGGCGGGGATCGAACCCGTGCATCTACGTGTTTGCTCCGGTCGAAAGCCGCACCCGAATGCGCCAAGCCACCGCACTTGACGACTTCAACGGCTAAATATGGTTTTCGAGAACAACGTTGTTAAAAATCTTATGAGTTGAATATTTCCATTAGTAATAGCCATATTGACATATTTTAAGGAAAGTTTAAATACACTTACAACGAAATCTATATGAGATTTACTTGTTAGTTTCCATTGCCAAGCTGATGTTTGTATACTCGAGTGATTTCGCGAGGAAAAGGCGCCACATTCCAAGTAATGTAGCAGACCAATCCATGTGTTAAGAAATTTGAAATTTGTCTCCACTAAGGAACATATACTGAACTGGTAATATCTGATATTCATCGCTTAGTCTTTTCAATGGGTGCCGTGTAGCAGTGACAATTTCCAGCCGATAAACCTCTCCGATTTTTTTCTGTTGTTTCAGCGCGTGGGTAAATATAGTATGTCAATATAATGCGTTACGTAAGCACAGACGACAAAAAGGAGTCAATCCAAGTTACAAGAAATTAAACTGCCATATATCCATATGTCCGTATGTCTTTGGACATATTTTCAAGTATTCAATAAAATTTTTATTAGTTTACTCATGTTTAGTCGATTTGGCGTCTACAGCATAACTTTGTCCTTTGCAGCTCAGCTGGCGCAAACCGGGGTAATTATAAAATTACAATAAGTTTCCAGCAGTGCCATACACGTTTAATTTTGGCTAATGATCAGTCCAAAATGTAATAAACCGAAAAACACTTGCCATGATCTATTATGTGATATGCTCAACGTATGAGAATGGTTTAAAAAGTAGCGAAGGCACAAGTACCCTGGCCCGTCATATAACCAACTTAGGTTTTCGGTGGTGCAGGCAAACTTCCGTCTGTTATGCCGCTATAAGAGATTAAATGTCTGGAAAACCCATTGCAAAGTTTCCACACGAACTCAAGCGGAACTTGGGTCGTCCACTTAGACCAATAACGTTTAGGTATATTTGCATACACTTTCCATGCACAAAATGTACCCGTGTACAGCCAGCAATGTTCATGGTCAGATGTATATTCATTTAGGCCATGGTGAGTACTATTGCCCACAGCACTAGCAACTGCTCTACATATGATAAAACGTTTCCTCAGTATAATCGAACTGGATGAATTCAATCATAGGCAAGACATATTCCCGCTTATTAGCCAGCCTAAATAAATTGTCCCCCTGAAGTGATCGGCTTCTGTAGTGCGGACCCACAACTCGTTCATAGTACTTAGTGGTCGAAACTTTCGTGGGGAAAAATCGGTGTTCGTTCCCTTTTCCCCTACAGTGACACCCCTGTCCCTGTTTCAGATCCTTGACGGATTTCGTATTTACTCGTTTCACAACCTCTTGTTCAGTTTCCTCCTATGTGCCTGGCTAGTACACTTCAACTGGCGTCCTGAGATAGCCAAATCCGCTGAGACCACGACGAAGCTGTGAGCAATCACAGACAAACTCATCCTAGTGAGTTTGGTTAGGTAACGGGATTGAGACCAGTTTGGCGCGATCTAGTCAATGTGACATAGCAGTAGTAGTAGTGTATCTGCGCGGGTACAGTTTTCCTCCGCTGTTGACTTTTCGTAGTTGGATTATAGATGTATCATCTAGTTGTATGGATATGTCATCTGTTACAGTCGAATTTAACTCTCAAACGGTGTGACACGGACAGCGCGGAGTATTCGATGACACAGTTTTTCTTCAACTGCATTGTTTAAATTTCACCGAGGAAGAACGTCAAAGATATTTTCCTGTGATCACACAGATTCATGAGCAGTGCAAATACGAAATTTTAATATATTAATATTATTATTATCTAGTACCATTCAATTCAGTTTCATTACAGCGTACATGTTAAAAACCACGAGGTCTAGCTTGCTGTAGGTCAGAAAATGCAGTTGTAACATGTAGCACATGCTGGTAATCCAAATTATTCATCTTACATTTAATAATTATTTTCAGCCATACTCCGAACAAGCCGTAAATTTGGGTCAATTTGAATTATTCACAAACCAGTTATGTAAATACTATATTCGAATATTGGAACGCACTAATAAAAGCGTCTTCTGCTTCTAAAATCAAACTATTGGCTTTGACAACTTTGTTCTCGTAATAAATAGATAAATACATAAATGATAATAGTAATGAATTATAATAGATAATAAATAAATAGGGGATAAAAGAGTATGCAGCAATCATTTACATGTGGAAATTATTCATCATTTATTCAACACCCTTATCGCATAATACACGACCAAGAGCATCTTGTGCTGAGTGTTATCAATTCCTTGTCTAAACTAAGTTCGCCAGGGAGGCTAGCGAGGTGGCACGGGCATATTCCGTCGAAGATATCTCCCGCAGATATTACCGCGTCGTGCACATACACATGCAAGGGCAAACTTGTGGTAAGAGCTTTGGAAGCATGGCTTATGATGAAATCCATGCGATTCCTACCACAACGCGTCAAGTTAGTTGATTTGGTCCCTTCCACCTGTCATCATTCATTGCACCAATGTTTAGGAAGCCCGCATCGATATGTGCGAACTTTCTTTCCCAGGACGAAAGCACTTCGTTGTAGGCGGAAGTCGCAGAAAGGCCCAAAAGACCTCGAATGTTTCTGTCTTTAAAGCATATCACAAACTACAAATCACTTTGTTTCACAGGCAAGTAAAGCAATACTTCAAAAATGATTACATTCAGCCGGCAATAAATATTTTTTTTGTAGACCGATTTCTACCCAGACGTCCACAAACGCGGTCTGACAATGTCTGTTGAATTATTCAAGTAGTCAGGGCTGGTAAAAAAGAATTTTTTATTTCTTACTGATAATTGCTGTCGCTCCGATGGCATGAATAATGGCAGCTAAGTAGCAAAACGCGAAGGTAGCACTTGGAATATTAATTTTAACTCCCATGTAACCACCGTGTCAATATCCTTATGCAGTTTTGTACATAATTTATTACAAATAATTATAAAGCTCAGGTCTCAAGTAATCAGGGCTCAAGTCTCAGGTAATGAAAATATTTTTCATCATTGCGAAAACCTATGTGATGTATTATTTACGGTTTCGTCAATAAACTATGTTCGTATCGAATTTTACTCCTATTAGAATTTTGCAAAATCTCCCGGCAGGAAAAATATGGAATTTGCAACCCTTTGTTGAATTCGTGTCAACAAGCAATGGAGAGTACAGCAAAGAGCGGGCTGGCTGGACAGAGGGCGACCCCATCAAAAAAAGTTTGCTTGTAGATATATCACAAATCGCAGGAGACTTGCGTCGTTTTCCTCAGCTTCAGTTCCCATGGGAGATATGGGCAAAGCCTTCGATGTGTGCCATTAATTCGTAAATTCGTCCGTCGATTGTCTGTTAACGCGAAATATCAACGCTTTTCAGCAATCTGTCCTCCCCTCTCCACCCTCATAAGGTGAATGTAGCTTTAAGAAATGCCCTTTCGATTCCAAGTGTCTTTAGCGAAATCTACCGGGGATATCTGCTAGCTTGAGATTGAATCTTGCAGGGTAATAAAGTACAGATCTAAAATGGACGTTCGTCTATGCTGGTATGTCCCATAGAATATAGTCGGCAGAGAATTTATACCGAAATTAGATGATGAGAAGGGTGTGTCGTATCACCTTATCTTGCGAAATTGGCACTATTGTCTAAAACAATACGACAAAGATTAACCCAAGCACAACAAGTACACGTTGTTTTGAATCGCTTAAAGAGAATCTTCCTTCCTAAAAGCATTGTATGGATATAATTTTTGTTTTCTGTTTACAGATTTTCGTTTGCAAACATTTTTATTCCAGTAGGTTGCGCACAAGGGAAGCCGTAACATTTGTGCCTATCGTTCTGCGTGTGTTATCGTTCTACGAGAGCTATTTTGAATCGACTCAACAGCTTGAAAAACACGCGATAATTGTCTAGAGAGAATTGCGTTTAGGCCTAAGTTTGAATATTTATCTTCGCCTAATTCTATCGTTTTGTAGACAAAACAATTTGCCTCACTTTTCACTAATGTCCATTATTATATTGCCCTGGTAGAAAACATTAAACAAACGGACCACCTCCCTTAACGATTTTTGCTGACCATACATATCCGCTTATAATCCAAGGTTCCATGCACTCAATGGACATCGACTTCATGGCTATGAATTTGCTACAAAAATGTTTTTCCATTAATTTAATACGATAAGGTAGGTAAATATTGTACAAAGGTGCACCCACACATTTCATACGAAGGAAGATATAGATGTAACTTGAGACGATCAGCCAATAGAAATCACCAAGCTCATAAAGTACGCTACATCTAAGCTCGGTAAGCTTAATGATTTGGAAAAAACCGTCAACTTATTGATGCAACTAGCGGGCGCCTTCACGATCTTCTATCGTGGTACAGCTCGAAACCAACAATATGAAAGCCAAATGCTGAAGATATTGGCCCCCAAGCAACACGAATTGGAACCGACTCTCAACAAGAACAGTTTACCTGGCTGGGTGGAGTAAGTAGTAATAGTTCGACCAACTGTTCAAAAATTCTATGAAGAGTTTTACCTTGAACATGGCGTGATGGCGACATAGCTATCGGCGATAGCTCTGGCGCTTGCTCTCCTTTACAGAAATTATTTTCCTTTCAAAGTTGCTCAAGGGTGGGGTGTTACAAATCCACACCCGTATACCGAGAGAATTTCAAGGTCAGGTGCACCTACTGCTTCAGAATGGTCTTGTTGATAGATAACACGTAGCCTGTTTGCACTAGGAACATTTCGAAAATGTTAAACACTGTACATTAGTGTCTTGTCAGGAATTTTCTTGATTACTTAATTGTTGTACAATGATTGGTAGTCGCATTTCGGTTTTCGGCTAGATGTAACAAACGTTCTTAGCGACACTGTACGGGATTTTATATTACGAGCCTAACATGCTCTAATTAACCACGAGCATTGAACGAAGTTCAAACTCGGAATATCAAGAACGTCGTTGCATCGATAAACTGGACATCCAGATCGATTCTACAACTGAATTTTTCTTCTTAGTGCTAAACGGCATATTTTCCCTGCTCATATAACGTGTACGGGGAGCCGCTTGTCGACTACAATATGGAACAGAAGCCTGCTCTCACAGCAAGAATATGACTGTGGAAATCGTTTTGCTTATAGTATTCTATGCCCGCAGCGCAACATGCTCGTAGCCAACGAATGCTGCTGGATAGCTGGTAGGTTTCAGGCAACGTCATTCATCATGTACTGTTTAAGTGCAAAGAAAAGGGCCATCCATTTTGCTCTCATCTACAACTCGTCAAGCGGTTTGGCTGATTTAAGCGCCTGCCGTCGGAACCATTTTATGTGCCAGCCGTCAACAATTAGGAAAATTGGTTAACAAGCGGTTGTTTATCAAAGCGAAGGATATGGCACAACACGTCAATGGGCATCCTCGTCCTAAGTTTTGTTCGACACACTCGATTTTATTTTGCGGATCCTATTTTTCTTTTAGGAGCGTAGAGGGCTCAGGAAATTACAGCGATATCTGGCTGTGTCATTACAGTCTATTGATTGCTGTTGTTAAAAATCGATCTGTTTCTTACGTAAAGTATAATGGATGCGGAGCTACGGCAATGAAAAATCAGGTGTTTATCTAGACCTCTGATTATTAGTGGCTGTAATAATAGTAAGGAGCCTCCACGTGGCATGATGGTTGTAAATTATCGGTCGCCCTTCTCAGTTCATCCAAAATGGTGCATTAATGCTGATTTAGCACGGTATCGGCGAAACTCTGGTGGATATTTCTGAAAATATCTTTCTTACGCGTGGCTTTTTATCGGTGATGCGGCTACGCAGAGTTTGCGTTGCCTCGCTTGCCTTAAAAAATATTGAGACGAGCTAAGCCAATTAAGATTTTTCCAATTACCGCCGGCGTTGGCACATCGCAGAGCCAGGCAACCACATTTAAAATTCCATTCACGTCCAAAAATCTAGTCGGTAGGAGGTAAGCTCGCGTCTACTGCTTGTCAACAGTCTGAGCTCACTATACCATGCGACCCGTTCAAGCGCGCGATGAGTGGCCAAGTCAGATAACACATATTCATCGTTTGGTACGTAAGATGCATGTTTGGCTAACATTTGTTTATTCCATTTTTTACTGTAAATCTAGCACTTTTTGAATGCAGTTTACTGTAAATATTTTTGACTCGAATCCCCAAGTAAGATGGGTATGAATGTGTACGGGTTTCTTCACTCTTTTTTTGTTTTGTATATATATATATATATATATATTGTCCTGTAAAAGCTATTGAAAACGGTTCTGTCCACCCAAGAGGTGTACCCGTCGTAGGGTAGTAGTCTAAAAAAATTATGTTACAGATAGAAACGCCTGAAGCGTTACATCGTATATATTAGAATAGCCCCTGCCACACGGGTGACACCCGACGATCCATTGTCACTTTTCAGAGACGGAATACATCATCTGTTCAATCTGGAATACACCACGGCGTTCGTATGCAAGTTTCGAATGCTGATACGATTTTGCAATGGAATCTTCCACTAGTTGCTGCACATTCATGCCCTGTGCCTATTATCAATTTCGCAAACACCGCGTCTCAATCTACCGGTCGGTCTTATTACCTAAACTGCGCAGAGCATCGCCTAAATGCCCGAATCCCGCCAGTGGTAGCGATAAAGGAGAATATTCGTTATAAGAAATGAGAAAAGCGAGTTCAATCTGATATTCCGCATTGATTCACGGGACCACAAAGAAGTGCCTACTTCGATGATGCACTTCGTTTCACACGAAATAGTTTAAAATCGTAGATATGAACAATTTTCATGATAGATTGAAGGATATGTTCAATCAATTCCCTCACCACACAACGTAGAACAATTTCTGAAATCGGAAACGCGATAAAAAGTTAGTCTAAACTTGTTAATATAGTGCTCCGACTCTGCGAAGACAATTTTCGCTAAAAATCGAATCGAACTTTAGTTATGGACCAAGCCAATGCTTCTTCTACAGATCATAGCCGGTCATTCACAGGGAAACGTTAAGAGGCCACCGTCTTCGACTATTAACGACCACTTCGAATATCAAACCCATCGACTGTTCCAAGATGTTCGCCTTTCGCTGATATGAGTATTGACGGGATGACGGAACGTGCTTGCAATAACTGACAACATCGAGGACTGAAACGTGTACGGGATGCACTTTCTCTCGCATGACAGCGTTGAGTCAGCGCGATACGTGGCGGCTGAGGCCTGAGGAGGGTCAGGCTGCGTGGCACTCAAAGTAGGCTAAATCTGAAGGCTCCAAGGACTTCCCGTTCAAAAATAATCTGCCAGCATCGGGTGCAGGTCGAATCAGTTCTCGACAACGCGTCACAGCCTTAGGATATTGAACTGCCCGTGCAAGACTATTTCATGGCATTCATAATGCAGCACTGGTTACAATACGACCCAATCACATGGTTTCGCTTCAATATAGTACGGATTACTGTAGAATAGATTGCACTACCAATGTGTCGGTTATATTTGATTAAGTAGACGTCGAGAACTCCCTGGGACGTGAACAAACGAATTTTATATATTGGTTGACCACAGTTCACGGCCAGCTCTTATCTTGATAACACCCGGCTACACAGGATTGGCTACTAACATCACCTCAGCTGCATGCATCTGGTCATGGTAAAACTATAATCGCGTATCTCACAAATCCGGCCTTTTTGGAATGATTTTGAATAATTACTTTCTCCTTTGCATGACATTGACGTAACCTAAGGCTCATTTGTATTTGTGCCCAATACAATATGTAGCTATCGAGACCGTTGAACCAGTCCAGCCTTGTCGGTTAACAAGAAATTTATTCGACAAATAATGGATTTAGCCCAAGATGAAAGCGATTCACTTGCTCTACGACCCCGGAGTAAAAACGAACAATCACGACGGAAGAAAGAACTGCCCATACAATGTTCATTGCGTGTTTCCGATTCTTTCTCTCTCTCTTTCTCTTTCCCTTACTCGTCGCTTCTTTTCTGCTCAACTATGCTATCGCTTTTAAAATAGTTTAATTGTTTTTTCGTCAAGGAGAAGAAAAAATACGTCAGTAGATCATTCGCCACGGCCAGATCGAAGAAGAAGACTCGTGGTGTGCAAAGTAGCTATAGAGAAGTATCAATCATGAACCTATAATCAGCTCACCAAAACGCAGGAACACGTCAGACGAGCGCTAGTGTTCAAGTTCGTAGCTGGCAGGCGAATGCCTTACTGAAAGATCCCTATCTCCTTCGTTCAATGGGTGACGAAAACCGATGTGACAGGATAAAACTGGACGATCGATCAAATTTCATAGTTCATCGTAGTCATTAGGCTTCGCATAAAAATCGCAGTAAATTTGATACACAATGAGCGCGCTCGCATATCGGCATCTACTGCGACATGTCTCACTTTGTCTCTCGGACCATGAATCGGAAATCGTTTGTGATTGTTAAGTCAATCGGCAATATTAGGGGGCAAAGATACCAGGAATTCAACAAAAATACACCTTTCGTACAAGACTCTATATACTATATTTGGTATTATGTATATGTAGCTCTCAAATCAGTTTAGCAGTACAGGTATTTTGGGGATAGAACTGTAGCTTAATGACTGCAAAGCACACAGAAGCGATTCGTAGAGAAAAAATGCATTTTTTAAGGCCTTTTTTAACTTCAGACTCAACTACCTCCATCTAGGTGTTTTGCCAATAAAATTTATTTTAGGAAAATCCTATTAATTTATATAGGGCGGACTGGGCATACACAGGTCAAGTGTACCAAATGTTCACCAACGGCAAAACTAAGCTTTAAAGAAAAGCTGAAGCACAAACGCAGCGCATTAAACCACCGTGTAAGCTAACATATCGTGTTTCGTAAACACATCTGATCCAAACGTGAAGCCATGGAACAGCGCGACATACGTTACGCGTGGTGTAATTATATTAGTGGCCGGTAATAACATAGACCATGATTTATCAGAGGTATAAACAAAAACTCTATTAGTCGTCTTACTTTGTTAAGTCAGACCGCGTGTTGCCAAATAAATACGCAAATACCCATGAAAAAACATCTGGAAATCGTAAACTAGGGAAACCATTGCCACGAAGTGCAATTAATTAGCTCGTCTTGGTCGAGCTGGTTAGACAATATTTCATAAACGCTTAAGCAAGTTTATCAGCCAGACTAGTACAAAAATGACATTTGTAAAACGTCGAAGGATACGAAACCACCAGCTTGAATTACCCTGTTTCGGGTTTGCACTCGGTAAGACTGATGTGATATTGAAATGGACTGGATAATAAGCTATCCAGTTTATCCGCGGCTCACTGGGGTGAATTCGACCGTGTGCATGAAGCCATTTGCTGCATTTTGTTATAAAAAGCATATTTGTGATAATTTTATCTTTTCGATTTCTTAAGCCTGTATTCTCCGCTACAAATTAACAGCATTAATTTCAGCAGTGCAACGGCACAAAACTTACTTTCCAAATAATTTTTTTCTTAAATAAACCAACATGTTGTATTGAATCGTTTTTTCTTCGAATCACGTTACCGGTGCGTTCGAATGCGTAGAAATCGAGCTAGCTTCTAGTGCTATGACTGAAAAAATTTTTGATAACTTCTGCGTCATTTGGGCCCCCTTTCAGTTTTACATTCACACATTTTACATCACCTCGAACAACAAATTCACTTAAAGTTACAGATTCGAATGGACAAACATGATCACGTAGTGCATCATACAGTATGGTTTTTAGCACCCTGCGGCTAGCTACTCGGCCACTTTGGCCATTTGCCAATACTTCGGAAAAAAACTCGGCGGTGAGCTATACAATATTTCCAAGCAATTATTTGAAACAGCATAGGACTGGCTCTTCGAGTCGGTTTTTAGACCTATAAAGGCTAGGTACTATTTGCGTAGCAATTGGTCATCCTTGTAGAACTTACTTTCCCGAAAATGTTTTCATTTGAAGAGAAACTTAACAACTACATATTAACTGTACAAAGTATCCGCAATCCGTACGTGAAACAAGCTCTATTACTAAAAGCCAACAGACACGAACTAGATGTCACGTTATCCACTAGCTGACTTCCATCGCCAACCTCATCTCCTAAGGGAGACAAACTAGTCAGTACGTCCTTGGCCTTCGACGAGCTTCATGATGATCAACGCTATTGTAATCAACGTCATATGATTGTCATGACCAGTTCACTCCACCCTGCTGATCAGTTGGCCTGTGCGACACTGAGTTGCTTCGGGACGGGCCGGTGCATACCGGCTCATCTGTCCAAACTTTGTGCCCACCTCAATCCTTTCGTCGGGCTGATATTTATCCACCCACACTTTGACGCCATTGAAAGGAATAAGCGATGAGTGTCATTGGCATTATGTCCTCCCCGCCCTGCAGATGGAAGACGGCTAGGGGTCGTATGAGCCAGTGGGGGTAAAAAAGGAAAGATAGTCAAAGCCAGGATGTTGGAAAATAATAGTTCTGAGTCCACTCCTCCCATGATGTACGTATACCTTGCAAACGGAGCGCGCGTTCAAGGCTACGCTTCCTGGTTTAAGGGGCTCTTTGCAGCGTCGACTGCTGTGGCTGGTAAAAAAGTATTAACCTTGTCAATTTAGCTCGCTTAAGTTTGATCATCATCGCTCTATAAGCTACATAAGGTCCAATACAATAAGCGCAAGCTCTAACGAGACGGTTCAAAACCACGTATGCGCTCGAATCGTGTGGTTAGCCTGACAGATAGGTGCATAAAGGTTGGCTGGTTTATGTAATAGATTTTCTGGCAATAGATTTTCTAACGTCACAGGTCTGGTGAATATAAAAGGATCCGGCCTTTATCTGATGCGGGCGTACAGGCCAGGTTGGTTGACGTCACGAGAAGGCGATGACGATGAGACTCGGTTCTAACGACGGTGGCCAGACGATAGCCTGAGGATCGAGGGAAAATTTGCTCAGTATAGGATCATTTTGCTGCTGTAACCCCGCTTTACCGTCCGTGCTCCGCCCGTTAGCCGAAGCCAAAGCAGTTTAGGGTTCGTTGTTTAGCAGGTCAGGTATTTCTGGGGATTGTTTGGGGTACGGAGGAGGGAGTAGTACCTGTAATCTAGCGTGATCAACTAAGGACACGCGAGATCGGGGAGGGAACCCTCACGCGCATTGGGCTTTGGCCGTCCGGCCAATGCTAAGCCTTTCTGGGCGAGCCTGCCCTTTAACGCCGGCGCCACTTAGGCCACAAGGTCGTATCAAAGTCATAGGCCTTCGCTTTTTAAAACGAAAGAGTTACTGTTTCGTGTCATTGCCCAATGCCAGCGCCGCCATGTAAACTCATTTAGCTCATTTAGGCAACTCGTAAGGAATTAGATACATGGTAGTGTTGCCTACACACGGTTAGACTGTTAGTAGTTATTAGCTGATGCTTTTTCTCAGATGTTTACATGATATGAAAACGTACTGACAAGTATCCGTCGTCGTCGTAAACCTCCTCCGTTCTCATGTCCACTTGATCTGATGAAAACTTCGTGTGTTCCCATAAACCATTAGAGTCCCCTCTCTCCCTTTGACCTAATCCTATCGTACGTGCTTTCCTTTCTAGAACAATAATTTTTAACGTTGCTTAACGATCCAACGTGCTAAGAGCTGCACAATGTTTGGAAATCTCTGGCTGTTTATAAATTTCGCAAAACCACGTGTAATGAGCATAGACGGGTGTTGCCACGTATTTTCTAATCAGTGCCATTCTTTCATAAGATTCGTTTAACCATCTGTCCCCAATGCAAGTGCTCAGTTGACAATGGCGCTAACTCTTCCTTTCGACTGGCGGTACTTCCAGTTGAGTGGTTAAGCGTTTGTGTAACTTAGGACGTATGTTCAAATTGCGTACCGAAATGGGTAGTTCCAGTACAAATTACCATGAACTGCCTGAAAGGTCCCACGGTGATTGGTGGATCACGCACTCGGCGTGTTTTACTAAGTGCTCGGCAATATGAGGCAGGTAAAGTATTGCGTTACAGGGCTGGACACGGACTTAATAAAAATATAATACTATTTCATTACACATCAGTGTTAACTATGAGCTTAGAAAGATATTTTCTAGGCCACTCAATGCTAATAGGGTCTGGCTAGTCGTGGTCACGAAATACACTCATGGCATTGTCTGTAGAGGTCGGCAGCCGAGCAGTTTCTTGATGTACAAACGAAGCGTGTCATCAAAGGCAAACTTTAAAGTACCACCATTGTAAAATTTCTAGGCTAGTACTGTAGAGTCTGCTCATGCTATGATTGTTTAGATATGTAAGATGCTCATACGTTGGCTCTGCTAATGAGGTTGGCAGTCCGGACGGCCGTAATGGAGTCCGGACCTCTCATAATCCGGAAGGTCGTTGGCGACCTTGATAGCTCGGACTTGAGCCTGGGTTTTCTGTGATTGCTTCACCGATAACTCCTGAATAATCTAGAGTATCGTGCTTTCTCTAAAGATCCTTCCCTACTTTGTATGGGTATATAACTTAGTATGGTAAATCTTTATCTTATATATATATATATAAGGAATACGCTTTCTATTAAACGCCATATCATACTACTACTATACTATAGCAACCTCGGTAGTCAAGATTATGCAAAAAAATTTCCTTCTAGAATCAGTCCGTGCTTTTCTTGATTACGATATACGCCTGGCATTCCCCACAACGAAACATGTTTCACGAGGTACATTCTCGCTGGAGAGCAAATGCAATATTATGGTTAAGTGAGGGTTACAGTATTTCCTCGAAGGGATTGTAGCCGCAAAAAGGCAAGTTGCGAAACTATCGAATACTTGGCGTGCGAGAACTCTTGTCCAGAACCAGATGGAGAATGTCTACAGCTGGCTCCATTAAACGCAGGACTCCAACCAGCAACAAAGTTAGTTGGACGTGTTGGCGGAATTCTAACAAGGGCGGCCCGAATGAAGTGCCACTCTACTTCCCCACTCGTTGCTGAGTGTTCGCACAGGAAGCAGTTTGCTTTTCGGTTCTGGGACGTGTAGCCAAGGGATGACAAGGTCTATGGAATCTGAGGGAGATGACATAGGACATTTGACTATTAGCTGCCCTTTAGCTATAACTATACACGATTCATGTATTATGTGTTTTATGTCATCTGAATGCATGTCCGGATAGCTACCTACCAGCGTAAGTAGACTCTCATGTAAACTGGAGTGTTATCGGGGTTCTTTAAAGTTCATCGTCATCGAGAGAAGCTCAAAATTCTTTGGTTTCTAACGGAATTGCACACGATTCTTTTGCTCGTCTCGAAATGTAGATCACAGCACGGAAAATAAATATATTTAGTCAGATGACAAAATAATGGCCGATGTGTCTCATACTGATTTGAAAGTGGCAAATGGAGTTAAGGAACTAGACATGGCTCATGAGTACTCAATACGAACAGAAGATTTCAACTGAGTTATTTTTTTTTCAAATAAGTAACAAATGTACTTGGCTCATTATTTAATAAATTTGCTCGGATGTGTTTCTTAACCGTAATTTCATCCAGTTAAGACCTATCAACATTAGTTAATGCCACTAGTTTTATTAGTACTTCGATCGTTTTTTTCAGTATAGCAGCAATAATAAATTAACGAGCTAAATTAAGTCGATTCAGCAGACGACGGATTTAGATGAGATAATCTAAATTATATTCGTCTCCAATTACACTACCGAATACACCCATTCGATTCACTCGGACGGTGCACCGAACCATAACGTAGCGAAGAATATAAAATGCCCCTCCGCTCGAGGTGGGCATTGGTTAGGCATGTGACGGCTGTTCATTCTTTCAACGACAGCTGTTTCACTAGCTCTATGTAGAACAGGGAAGTGATACACACGATTGGCAACCGAGCTACTCATAAATATGCAATTAGCACTAGAATAAATTAGCAAGCATTTTACTGATTTAATGGAGCTCCGAAGCATAATAAGAAGGTGATACCAAGCGTGCATTACTTTAGCATTCCCATACATTACTGTTCAAAAGCACTCTATATGTACAACCATAAAAAATTTAGATAATTGCTTTTAATATATATATATATATATATATA
>MNPL01001116.1:0-27456 GCA_002081605.1 Tropilaelaps mercedesae | reverse complement strand
ATATATATATATATATATATATATATATATATATATGTGTAGTAATACACATAGACGTTTTATATATAACAAGTAGCTAACAATCGTTGTATTTAGCATATGTAGTAGTATAATTAACAAGGTGAAGATTTTTCCGAAACCCAGATGCGATCACTTAGTTTACTTACACCGCCATTGGTACTCAAATCAGTTTTGGATGAACATTTTCAGGTCAGCCATTATTTACATGGATCTCAGTAAAAAAGTTTAAAATACCGAAAAAGCATGTTTTTATTTTTGCATTAAATCCATCAAGTGCATCGTTTTTAGTGAAATTTCTCACGCACACTCTGATTTGCACCGCTTCACTAAGATGATCACCATTTTTTTCACTCTTATATCGGGCGTTCAAAATGATCTGAGTTTTTGATTATTTTGCTTCCTGGTCGAAGATTTCCTCATCTTTGCCAGCCGTATTTGTCCTTATTCTGGGAGATCAAAAAAAAAGGCATCACCGGTAAAAACATAACAGATGCAATGGCATTCTGAATGCCTAAAAAGAATTTGCAAAAGTTTGACAATCAATCTAAAATCGTAGTAGAAACATACTGTATTTACATTTCTATGGAAAAAGCCAACGCTGTTTATATTGGCAGGCGCAACGCAGGACAAATCCATTATCGTAAAGAGAGTCTGGAGAGTTAACTAACTGGTGTGTACTACAAAGTGCGTTTTAGTTCACAGCTCGGCGTGGTGTGTGTCAGTTCAAAAAAAGGCGAAACGCCTCACGCAACGAACCTAACCCTTTAGCTTTTGATAATCTCCAGATGAGTTTTTCGTCAGCGCCCTGTAGTCCACGTCCCAATCATTCTTCAGTTAAGGAAACGAAACGTTTTTGGTGCCTTAAACTAGGTAAATCGATTCGAAATGGTTTTATTAAACAGTGGCTCGAAAAATATGAACCAAATCTGTAAGCTAAAGTGATGTTTAAATACGTTAACATTAAGCAAAAACGAAAAACATTCTAATCAGAATCGATCTCCTCAATCTCAATTTCATTATTTGGGGTTAATTCCGTAACGCACTCTTTTTCCTCTAGTATATTCACAGGAGTGCTATCTTCTTCGTCCTCCTCTGGAACAAATTTTTCACTGAGACTGATTTGTGTAGTCCAAGAGGAAGACATGGTCCTCCTTACGAGAAAACAATCATTTATAACGTTCCATTGTTCCTGAGACAAGCTTTCCGGTCGTATTATGAACGCGTATGGCAGCATGTCTCTAACCAGGACATTCGTAGAGGTGCTTTGAAGTAGAAACTGGTGTCGCACCTCATTTAGACGATTTTCGACCTTCCTACGATCAAACGAAGGCTTTTTAAATGAGCCAAAATGGGTTTTACCTGTCGGTTTTTGCAAATGAAACATCAGACCACGCAAAGTTGCGGATATTCCTAGTGAGTTCATAACTCCATCTGGATCCCAAAAACAATTTAGATAATCGCCAAAAGAAAGCCACTCGAGACAACTCGCTGCCGACCCAATATTATCGTAAAAATTGGAGGCATTGTTGTGCAGCATCCTTAAAAATATGTCTTGTGAAACACAGGTTCGATCAAATACTTCCTCAGGAATTTCTTTGAGCTGCGGTTTTTCTAGGTGTTTTAAATGAAGAGGTAACCGCTGGAGAACAGTGCCCTCTCGTTTTGCGTATAGGATCTTCCCCAAAGAATGAAAGAGGTATAATGAACTGTCTTTTAAAGTATCACCCAATTTCTCATCTGAAAACGTACAATTAATTCGATTAGATTTGTTTCGAACTAATGATAACAGTCGTAAATTAAGTTTTCGCCTTCAGGTTCATTAAAATGGATATAGCATCTACCTTGTAGCTCTGCAAGCTTCACGCCAGACTGCTAGAACTCTACATTAATACTTTATAGATAGGGCATGATTAAAAAATAGAAAACTAGAAAAATAAAAATTTTTTATTATTCCTATCCGCGGCACTAAAGGTCTATACTGCCATGTAATTTTTTCGACCACTTTTCATAAACACAATAAGGGCTCTAATAAGGTGGTTTTGTTGCGTGACAAACTGAACAGTATCATCAGACTTGTGTCTGAATTTACGTTGTGATTTCTATTCTCGGGAAATTATATAATACGCACATTGTGCATTTCATTCTATTACATGGAAGATTTTTTAGAACGAGGACTTGAAGTAAAAGCATTCACGAGTAAAGATAATTTGCTTACCTTCAGTATTCCTTTTTTCTTTTTTTTTTTTCAGATCAACTTTTTTAACAATTTCTGAACTGCTCCTGGTGGCCACCTCAAAAAGATTTATTGCCAAACGGAGGTCTCCATCACAGCATTGTATCACCGAGATCACTTCCGCTTCGTCTGGACGGCGAAACGCCTTTCCGAATTCCTATGCAGTAAAGCAAATTGAATGTTTGGCCAAAGCAAGTTTAATAATAGAATTACTAAAGATACCTAACGTACATTTGTGCGTGCTTGTGGCATAATATAATACAAAAATGTTTGAATCTTGTCTTTCTCTCGTATTCATCTATCTATACCCGTTCTATAAAAGGTCTCCAAATATTCTAACATTCATAGGATTGAACGTACCGAGCTAGCCTGTTGGATGATACCCTTAATGGCTTTTGTCAAGAACGTGACTGCTACCGAATTGAAGGATATGCAGCATATGTCCAGCTCCGTTTTTATCTCTTGGGGAAAAAGCTTGAACTCACGAGAAGATGAGGTTTCACATAATGAGATGGCAAGCGGACAGCGGCCTATAATACACAGACGAGTAATATTAAAAACATTAAATACAGCAAAGGTCAGATTGTTAGTTTCATTGCCATGCGATAAATAAATGAAAATTACTTCCTCTTCTGTTTTTCTCGCGAATGGTACAGCTACTTTTTTGCAATTAGTAATGAAATGTGGTCATAAGAACAACTGAAATGTCAATTCTCGTTTCGCTCTGATGGACTTACCAAATTTCCTATACTTTCTTAAACAGTTGTGGAATTCTCCGACATGTTTAAGAAACGTAAAAGGTATATCTTCAAGAACGATAATTCGCCGATGCTCCTCGTCAAACAACGATTTATATCTGAAATAGAAATTCCGTGAGGTGAACGTATAGGCACGCACCATCATATAATAGGAGTTACAATTAATTTTTATATAAGCATGATACATAATGCACCTATCGTCGTAAGGAATATCACCTACGTCATGCCTGAATTATCAAAATTTCCATACACCTCTATACATGCTGAATGTTCTATACATGTTGAACTCTAAATTATTACAAAAAAGTAGCACAGTTTGTAATATGGAGTATAATTGCACTGCAAAATTGTATCTCCTTATACACAACATTATACGTGCGAAAAGTGACGTCCAAAGACGCTCGTACTCGACAGCCCATTATTCAACTCCTACCATCTTACATCTCAATTGTGTACCCTATTGATCCTAACAGTGGAAGCTGCTGTTTGTTCAGACAGGAATGCCTAACAAAAAATGCTTTCCGGTAGATACTTCATATGGTCAAGGCACTTCGCTCTTTTGAAAGGACTATCAAACACTAAACATTGGGAAAGCTACTCGAAGCACATCAGCCATGCGGGGACAGATCCACGTTACTTGTGATAATGTGAAAATGCCTTGGTGAATAAACGGGAAGAGGCCACGAGTTATTTAAATCCATGTCATGAACCGAGACTTCAATTGAATAAAACGAGTATGCCGACACAAAATGAAACTTACATACGGCCAGCATAATCGACACACACAAAAAAAAACGCTCGTGTCGCAGCAAGCACAATGGTTTTTTCCATACGATCACCCAACAAAAATAAATTCTCGTATTCGATACATGCTAAATTCTGTCAATATTATTCTTTTAAGATAATTTTCGCAGCTATACTATGATTTCTGTCAGTATTCAACAATGTGCGAAGTAGATGCTGCCATTCATTGGCGTAAAGCAACAGCATTGACGGTAAATTTAAAGGACAATTTAAGTAAGATTCTATCCAAAAATTTGCAGCCGTATTTGGAGAAGCTCATTGAAACGATATTGCACATTCCCAATGTATCCATTGCTACTAGAATATACAAGCAGATTTTCAAAGGTGCAGTTTACGCCCTAAAAGTTAAAGCTATTGGGGCTATTCGTCAAACTGTAGGCCGGTACATCTTATATCACTCCTAGTTCAGTTCTCTGAAAAGGTTCTTTACACGCTAGATGGATAATACAATGGAATACAGTTTCTTTTCCAAAAATATATGCAGCTTCCGCCACAATCCTTGAACAAATTTGGCACTACACACACATTCAGACTACACTGGGCGAGACTATACGAGAAGGCATACAATCATCAGTCTTTGCTTAAATTTACCCTAGTATTTTAATAAAATTCAAATTCTTTCTTATTTGGCTAAAAGAGCGTTTAATATGAATCATTTTGTAACAAAATAAAATTCATTTATGTGTGCTTGTATTATATCTCTTATATATCATAATTCCATAAGCACAAAAAAGGCTATGCGCATTATATTTGTGACATAATTAGAACCATAGATATTCAGAATAGATGCACCTAGATTAGGACGATTAAGACTAACACTTGAAATAGATCCACATTTCAATAGTGTAAAAATATTATCACAACAGACACAAAAATATAATACGAGAATTTATGTCTCATTTCGCTTTTTTTAGATTTAAAAAATATTTATAAACTGTACACGTTGTAAAGATATACAGGTACCAGTGTTTTCATTGGCGTCATTATATAAACGGAGTAAGGCCCACGCTGCTCGCATACGCGAATAAACAACTTGTGTAGTGAGTCCCCCCGCACAATCCCGATTTTTTCGCAGCCTACGAAAGTTCCTATGATCAGCGGTACTATAAAGTGCGCCAATTTAGGGTAGCACAATGCTTTCTGCTGGTGCATTGCATCTTTTTGAGACACGTATCAGAGATTTTTCTTTAATACGGATAAAGGCTACAATATATTTTGGAAGATACAATCTTTATATTTCACGACAAGTAGCAAATTCTGCCGTGATAATGTTTTTGCAAATATAAATATAAAAGTACCGTTTTCTTTTAATAATAAAGCTTCTAGACAGAGCATTGGAGAATAACATAAAGAACTTGACAACCTTAGTTACATGGAAGTTAATGCCGAAACTTGGTAACAACTTTAATACCCTAATCTTTAACAGAACTAATATTTGAAACAATTCCCCTTTTCAATGTGTATTCGGCTGATTTTCTCAAATGTTTTGAAGAAAAGAAATACAGTCAGAGCGTAACTTCCTATTTATGGACCGGGCTCAGTGTTTCACTATCTCAACTAGTCGCTTTGTCTTAAATTTACCTTTAACAAAACAATGCTGATTTTTATCTAAGAGGTCTGTCGATGATAACAATAAGATGCATGACCTACTTGGTGTTTGTCTAACGCACTGCTTGCTTGGTTTTGTATGCGGCACGACATGCTGATCGAGCTAAAACTTGCTGGCTCTTGTAGATGATAATAGAAACGGCTCAACCTCTGCTTACGAATTCTTCGTGCAAAATAAGTCTATAGATAAGAAGACTGATAGGTTACGATTTTCACTTGGGTGCCTGTTCAGTAAATAATTCTAATTTTTCAACTCGAGAGGAACTGTAGTAAGACTATAGTTATCCCTAATCAGTTATTGAAACTGCTAACACTGTATGCACGGTACTTTAAATCAAGATTTTTTTAATATACGGAAGTTTCAGTTTATTTTGCTAAAATTTCCATATTTAAGTATCACCAAATTAAACAGACTGAATCGCCAATCAATTTCACCATATTACCATAATAATTGTGTGAGTTTCCTACGCTGTATTTCAATATTACAAAATAGTGTTGTTTAATTCATAAAAAAAAGCATTAATCCTCTACAGAACTTGTTTTCATTTAAATCAGTTGTCTTGACAAAATAAGTTATAAACGATTTTAACAAAGTGTCACCAAATCACTTGAGCTTATTATAATCAAGAAAGACCCTGCCTGTAGAAATTTAGTTCCAGTTAATAAAACTACCTGCTCCCCTGGAAGAGGAATTCGTTGAAGTTTTCAATCACCTTCTCTCTTGCCTCGTTCCAACCCGCATACTTCCGGTCTTCCTCAGCATAGTCACCAGTGTCCACAGTCAACTAAACCAAAATATCTTACTTACTATAGTTTCGATAATGTAGTGATCGTCGAGGTGAGACTAGTTGTTACGGTAAGCATATGTTAAAACTTGGTTTGTATGTTTTGCAATATGTTTATATTGCTAACTGAATTAAAAGCACGCTTAGTGTTTTGTCGTTGGGAAGACTAGATGCAAAAAATTGCCCCTCTATATCTACAAATGAAGCAAAGCATAGTTTGATGGTATGGAGTAAACTGGGAGTACTTACAGTAAAGTTGCACTAGAAATACACTCAGGTTTAAATACTACGAATATGCCATCAACTTTGGCATCAGGGGACTTCAGGTTTATAGTCTCCGTGCATCATCTGACCTTCTAGACCCGATTCGCCTCATATGCAAGATGAATATTTGGGTCTACTGAACATTTCAGAAAGCGTGATTTTCAATTTTGCTTGATTAAACACACTTTTATTCGGCCGAAGGGAGAGTAATATGGGTTAACAGTTGGAGCAAACGTTATATATATGCTCCTACCGTTGAGTTTTAGTGTGACATGTCTACAAATATGTTTTTATTTTAGTAGTTGACTGCATCGTACTTAAATGCCCACGTTGCGTATTTTTGTGTACCCTGTGTTAATGCAGATTGATTAAAAAGTCAATTAAAAACGATTAACAAATATTTCTTTTTAATACAAAAATTAAAAAAATTCTGTATTGGTACTTACCGGATGCATCCATTCCTTAACATGTATTGCGTTTTCCTTCGCAAGGACTTTAAGGGTAATGGACTTACCACTTCCAGTTGGACCTACTAAAAGTAGAATCGGAGCCTTGCCTGAAGTTTGAAAGTGTCATTAACAAAGTAAGCTACATTGTAGATCCTTTATCTGGTAGGAGGACTACAGGTATACCTTCCCAAAAAGGAAAACTCCAAAGGCGCACACGTTATGGACTCATTGATGATACATATGCAATCCTTCTATATAATATTGCTAAAAAATGATCCTAATTCTGCTCAAAGCGGTACCCTTGACAATTTATGGCTACAAACGTTATCAAATAAATTCAATGTTATAAGGTGTTTTTTGTATTATTCTCAAAATAATAGCACACATACGGATGACTAATTACGTGTATAGAGATTTGACGCTTAGGGCCGTGCTAAATGAATCGCAAACATATGCTTCAAATAAACTATTTATGTGACGCCTAGTTCGATCTTAAAAACCTACCAATATTATGTTTCGACTCGCTGGCCAAGATGTTCTTTTTTAGCCATCCATCGACTTCGTCGATTTTCTTCTTATGAACCGCTAACTCATCTTTACTTTGAGGCTCAAAACGTTCAATCCAGGTTCCATTCTCTGGGATCTCTTTGTTCTTTATTTTTTTATTGTTCACAACTCTTCCTGAACTCTCAGCCTTTCGTTTCTCGGCCAACTTTGGCCTAGATGTACGCAGTGCTGAACTTGACACCCATGCAGACATCTGCGGAGTTTATTATAATTTAGTATTTTTGTCTAGAACAAGGATATTTATAACAAAAAACATGACCTATGTCGTTATCCTCTTTCGAGTAAAGGTTGCCCTTTTGTGTATGTTTGTACATTACGCAATAGCAACTTATTAAGGATATATTTATAACGTACGAATATAGTTATCTACGCTAAAATGAATAGACGAAGAGCTCGTTCTGGAGACCTGATGAGAAAAACGTGCTTTTCTTTTCAGCCCAGGAATTTCGCTTGGACAACGGCGTGCCTCAAACACCGTTTGCTATGAGAGATTTACCACTAAGTACTCTTATAGTAAAGTTCCCACTGAGCAAAGTACGCTTAAATGTAACACGTTCGCGATCAGATAATTTAGGACAGACGTTCGAACAAGCTGCTCCTGCAACCTGATTAGAAAACGTAAGTTCACTTAGATTGGTCTATTACTCAACAAAATCAATAATAGTCGCTCAATGCGGAACAAAACTGCGATACCCAGGCTATTACTAAAATGAAATCTATGAACCTTGCAGTCGATGTGTAAACAGCATTTGATAGTAATACGCGCTCTTATACATGTTCTTAAATAATATATATTTTTGCAGTGCAATACTTGCATTTGCTATATAAATTGTGAATGACCTGAATTATAAAATCCGTAGAGTTATCAGTAAATATCATTTAAAGTTGCACAGCGGAAAAATTTTTGGTCAAAAAACTTTTAGTTTAAGGACTTATGGAAATATGACAACTATTTTCAATTTATGTAGCAACTTCATGAACAAATTTGTTTAGATCGTCAGTGTACCTTTACTTCGATGTAACGACTACAGATTTGTAAGTACAATCGGCCCTTTCTATATCATTTTCAGCACAGTTCAATAGCGCCACATATATTTACGCTCGAGAAAAAATAATAAAAACCTTGTGACCATCAAGTTATTATGGTGTTGTTCGTTTCTTTCACCCAAACTGCGCCCACGCGATGATCCTGTTAAACAGTGTTCGATGCGGCTGGCTCAGCTGGCAAAGAAATAGAACGATGAACGTTCCAAGCTGCAATAGCGATTTCTTTTTTTCTTAATACAAATGGCTTTTCTAGAGTGAAATCGTTGAACCGCTGTCGCATGTTCATATGCGGTTTCTTTTGGTAAATACTAAGTTTGATGGAATATGTGGTATTGACTATGACCGCTACGTATGGTGTTACTGTAAAATAGTGATCATGAATTATATTAACCGCCGCAATGTGTGAATGTGTCTATGTAAGTGATGATATTTCATATAAAAATGAATGCCTCATAAAAGTAATGCAACGGCGAAATTCACATCACTTTTTTGGACCATTTTTATGCCATTTATTTTCACTTGCCAAAAATATTTCAAAAATCATTTGACGATTCCAAGATGGATACTCGACTATACTTGCTGTTAAATATATGTTAAACAAGCATACACATTTTTTTGTTTTATAAACAGTGTGACTATAAACAAATATCATTAAAATTGGGCAATCCTAAATAGCACATCGATAATTAATATGAGAGTTTTGAAAACCTTTTTTCTATTTCCTTTTAGTTAAAATTGATTCAGCTCTTTGAATTTAGCTGCTTTATCACCCTTGTGGAGTGAGATGATACCGTAATACACCTGTGAAGTAACTCTTTACGTAATAATACGATATGAATATATCGTATATTATAGCAAAGTCTCCATGTAAACGAGATACATACCGGAATAAACGCGCTATTCCTGCCACATGCCTGGACTAAAACCGAAAAATCTGGATTGAAGCTGCGAGATGTACAGCAACCTCGAGTCTTAATAAAAGGCGACAAAATCCCAGGACAGACTAATTTATCTAGACTCATTTGCCCATTGATGTGCGCTTTCTAAGTTGGTTAGTGCTTATTTGGCTTAATTGCTTCGAAGTCATTTATAGGGGCATCGAAGGGCATTTATAGTATTTTCAAAGGCAATACGATGAGCATTAATATTCTCTCCTGTAATAAAACCTTAGTTCTCCACGTGGGTATCTCCACAGAGAAACCGCTAATTTTATGCTAAACGCAGCTTAAACTTGGTGTTTTTGAGTCAAAAGTTAAATGCAATGGTCTTCAATAAGAATTAGAATATCTTTTCTATTCAACACAATTACTTTTAAAGAACTTACTCATTTGAATGGAAAGGATGGAAAAGCACGTCACGTGCCATGTCTTGACATATATGTTTCTTATGTTCGTTTTATATGCTTGTTTGTATTTATTTTCTTTTTGGTTGTTTCACTCAGTTTTATTACAGATTTTCCTTCTTACTTTCTTTTGGAAGAGAAGAGTTGTTTCAGTTGAAACCTCAATATTTATTGTTTTTTACATTTTTTTTATTTTTCCGTGTTTGTTCTTCACCACCACAGAATCACAAATGAGGCGATCGAATCCGATTCATCTTTATAAAAAGTTAATGCATCTATTGTTATTGCTTGCAATATTTCTCGATAGAATCTTCTCAAACATGATCTTCTAATAAAGGTACACTGGGTGCCCCCTACAGAGCGTGACAGTGCTCTGTATACAGTGAACAGTGGACAGTGAAAAGCTATACAGTGGTGCTAGATGTGGGTGGATCACCTTACTAGCGCAATTCAGCATCTGCAACACTTTATTCCATACAACGATTACTAACTCAACTAAGTCGCCGGACAGATTATTTAGTAGCC
Source organism: Tropilaelaps mercedesae (assembly GCA_002081605.1). Lineage (NCBI taxonomy): Eukaryota > Metazoa > Arthropoda > Arachnida > Mesostigmata > Laelapidae > Tropilaelaps > Tropilaelaps mercedesae. The sequence goes on along the minus strand of MNPL01001116.1, from coordinate 17,053 downwards.
GAGTCTAAGATGACTTTTCTTCAAATTCGCATGTATGCAGTATACTTAACCAAGTTGTCGCAAAGCTGTAAGCAATTAAAGAACCATGAATGTGAATTGTCTAATTGAAGCTTGGCGAGTAGTCACGTATTATAGTGATAGGTGTAGGATCCACAGCTAAAAGTTCTAAACAGTATTTCCCTGACCACTCCATCTGGCTCTCTGAAGTAAATATGAATCTATTGGTGATGAAATAGGTCTAGCGTGGGATTTCGTCAAGCATAAGTGATGCCTAGGCTTTCACACAGTCATATGTAGGTCAAGCGATTTTGAAAAGGACCCACTTGCAAAATTTCGGTTTACCAAGTCAATATATATATATATTAGTGGTTAGCGGAACGTCAATGAAATGTTTGTACCAAGAGGGTTTCATCAAGGATACACGTGTTTTTGACGTCTGAGAGGTGAACGTCTTCTAGTCCTAGGTGTCGCCCCCAATATCCGCGACGCCTTCTGTAATCTATTCCACCTTTATCTGTTTTTTTGCCTTGCAAACATCTGCTTCTCTTATCATTCAAGCTTCTTAGGCCAATCTTCAGCTAAAACGGAATGGGCTATGTTTTGACAAACAAATCCATATTATGAAGTAGTTATCAGCGAGTGTGAAATCTTTCGCTCATGCATGAGCGAAACTTGTATACTGGCACTATATAAATGAAAAATCTATAAAATTGACAAATTTAATCATATATATCTAAAATGTTTTAATTAAGCCAAATTAAAACGTCACATATGCAATCTTCGCAGTGCTCACCAGACATGACACCTTGAAGACATCAAGCTGGTATTACTAGAATTACATCTCTACTATTATAAATTATGATCTCGTTTATCGTGCGATGGCTAGGACCGAAATGTATCGTCTCTTGGAACCATTAGCACTCGGAAAACCTAAATATTCGGATCGTCCCACACTGGGCATCTGTCAAAAATCTACTATGGGATGACACCATTATGTGTACAATCGCTACTTCATATCTGGACGATCATGAAACCGGGTGACCGCGAAACGTACTGAAATAAAGAAATCCTTCAAGTAGAAATTCCACATAAAAAACGTTTGCGTTCAAAACTATAGAACCAAACAGCTGGGGCACACGACGATCTTTACGAGGATTTCCTAAAAGGGTTTTCAGGCAGTCAAGGCACACTCGAAAAGGAGCGTAATTAAAAACGCAAATGGTGATAGCAACACGTGGCGATTGGGACCCTTGAATAAGTAATATGTCTATTTATGCTAATCATTGTTAAAAATTAGAAAACTTTAAAATACTATTAAGCAAGCATTTAGGCATGAAAGTGACACTAAGTATATTCTTATTTTCAGATGCAAGTGCCGATACCGTGGCCGCGAGCAGATTAAAGTGTTTTATATGAGAACCAATCAATGAGGAGAGGTATCACGCAGACAGCAAAAACTCAATTATTCAGATAAATCAACTATGGCGACAGTAATCACACGCGTGAATGCTGGAATCAACTTTATTACTGATTTGGTTGGCTATACAATAAGAATCAACTACTTCCTGGGCGAGGCTCTCTTCACTCTACTATCATGGGCTTTCGGTATGCTGATATTTCATAGCTATTATGTACAAGCTAACCAGTCTATAATACCTATTTAAGAAAATCGCAGGGTTAACAATGTTTATCTTTCCAATTACTCTATCCTGAAAGATATATTTTGGAAGCATACTTTTGCTAAGCTAGTTTTCGGTTTTTATAACGATAAAACTATTTCATGAGAAATGTGTCACTTTAGGCTTATTAGGAATCCTTCGCAAGACTTTGTGAAAGTGAGTTTTGAACTCGCATCAATTTATCAACATTTTATTTTTGAGCTATGCACGTAACAAGTGTAAGTATAATCACCTTTACGTTCTGAATGGTAGACCATATTAGCAATAAATTGCTAATATAATTCTTCGAGAATTAGACTTGTTCTTTCTTCAATGTCTCATTATGATTAGGTCATGTAACCACAGGAACGCGTACGATATTGGCCTTGCTCAAAATGGCGGTCTTCGACCTAGGCCAGTTTATCGAGGACCTCGGTGGATACGTGGCAGCGGGCGTGGCTGTGGCTGAAGGAGCAGTGAATCTGACCTGTCAGCTGGTATCCATCCTCTTTTTCGCTTTTCTTTCAGCACTCGCATCCTTCGTCTCTGTCGTAATTGGAGTTGGCACATCAGTATACGTTACGATTAGTTCTGTACTCGACGCTGTCAAGCATCTCATACAGGTAACAATTCAACAAAGATATTAAAATTATGTTTTCGTATATATTAAGGTGTACCCACATGAGCAAAATTTTTTGTAGATTAAGTTGAAATTAGATCGTCATCATAGGCATGAATACCAGTAGGATACATGTATGTATAAATCATAACTTGTAAATTTAGATCGTAGTTTGCCTTAACGTAAATAACGCTCTTTGGCAGACTTGCATGAACTACATGATAAAGTTTCTACAAACTCATGATGTAAAAATAATGATGACAATCCGCCTCGCCAACTTTTTCTTCGTAGCTTTATAATTAACAATTTATCAATCACAAAGAGTTAAAGTGGCAGGTGCCTCACATTGCGCAGCTTAATGCAAAAACTGTATGTTAAACAAAAATGAGTAAACAGTGAAATTATAAAGCAAAAGGCGTTACTCATTTCAAATGTAAGTTTAGTTTAAGTGCTTTATCTTTTTAAATACATCAATGAACGAATGACGACGGAAAATAATAAGACAACGGACCGCGACTGCGTGCAAATGTGTAGACGCTGTTAGAGATCGTGTTTTATGCCTTTCACGGGACTGTATATTACGAGTTCCAGTTGTAGTGCTGAATGAAACACTGAAATTAATAACGATTGAGTGAAATTCATCCCTTTTATACGTACAACTTTCCGCTAAATCAACAGGCTTCAATATAATTTGCAGTAAAAAGTTGTGTTGTTATATCTTTTACCATAGTAAATTAACACTTCAGTTAACCAACTATATAAAACAAGTCGCGTACAGCTCTTTCAGTGGCACATATCTTTGTACTAATTTCGCTATATTTTTTTACTGCCAGTAGTTTTTGAAATAATCTAGATCATTCGACCAATATATTTTTCCTGGTCAGCAGACCTGTAAGATGTGCGCTAGTTCCATATAGCCATAAGGTTAGCCAAATGAAAAGCAGCAAGATTACAATATGCTTTTACTTAACCTTTGTATATTTTATTTTTAACCAAAAATCTTATTTGAAACGCACTAAGCTGCTAATTAAAATCGTTTATTTGAGTAAGTTTTTTTTAAAAAACTCATTTGTATCGAGGTTGTGGAAAAAAACTAATGGGATCATTTTTTTTTTATCTCATTTGTGTCGATGTTGTGGAAAAAAGCTAATGGGATCATTTTTTTTTATCTCATTTGTGTCGACATTGCGGAAAAAAAGCTAATAGGATTACTTTTTTTGTCTCACTTGTATTGAAATTATGAAAAAAAGCTAATGGGATCACTTTTTTATCAAGAAGAGAACATTAATGAAAGAGTTTCGTTCTATAATTTTTATAAACATAGGTTTGCGGTAGAAGTTTAGTGCTGGTTTTGCATACGATACCTCTCGGACTAGCAAATAGTGCAAAGCATATGGGTCGAGCCGCAGCATCTGGGTGGCTCGCCACAAAAGGAGCGATCGTAAATACGATCTATGATATCAACGAGGGAGTCTGTCAGCAGTATCGCAACGCGCGTAACCTGTTTCGAGGTCTTCCTGGCGAAGCCTACCTCGGTTTCATTCTTCTGCTTATTCTTCTATTGGTTAGTGCTACTAAACTTTCCCAAACAAAGAAGTTATGCTTTAAGCCGTATTGTGACTCGGATACTGAAATGCCTTGAAAGCGGGACAAAGACACAACGATTCTTTCAAAACCTCTGATAAAGTCTGTGATAATCGCCGATTCGTTTATTGTATTACACTCATCTGCGAAGTACAGCGCATTGCATCATTTGTATATATCCCTATATTGACCTAAGCACATCAGTTAACTAATACATTCTTGCAACATGATGCTTATATTTAATCAAAAGGCAGAACGTTTTTTACTACGTAATCTTCTTTTACTAGCCCAATAGATTGAATAAACGTAGTGTAACTCGGCTATTTCGGCTACAATGCAGTCACGCGTTTGAAAGATTTCAAGTAGTTAAAGCACACTGTCATATATTTGTTTACCGATATTTCAGGCAACTCACTATACGATACGTGCGGTTTATCTGAATCGAGCCCTGTTATTTCATCGAGCCTACCAACTAGCCGTTAAGGTACTGTCAACACTACGTAGTGGGGTTAATGCTTCGTTATCCTTAAGCTGGCTGCAGACTTCACCCAATCGGGCTGGAAGTTCTTTTAGAATAGGTCCAACAAATGAAGAGGAAGATTCATCTCCGTCATCGTCCTTCAACTCTACGCCGCCTTACAACCTCAGACAGAGAAAACCCGGTATGAACTCAGTCGCTCTATTTTCGTTAACCATTTGCTTGAAACTCAGATTGACTAATTCCATTTTGCTAGAAGGGCTATATTGGAACAGGCAATGGAATTTTTCCGACCTTCCAGGTTCCAACGCTTAGAAGTATTGTTGCGTAAATAGGAAATTTTTCATTCAAATTACAGGCCAACGGTCGTCGCGGTCGTCTCGTGTCGAGGCGATCAAGAGACAGTTACAGGCGGAAAAGGAGTCTCGTCTATGCGTTATATGCAGTGATCGCAGGCGAAGTGTAGTTCTTCTTCCTTGTCGACACTTTTCATTTTGTGGCCCCTGCATTGACCAGTCAGTAAGATACTACGATCACTGTCCCGTCTGCCGGACCAACATCGAGGAGGTTGTCCCTGTCTACCAGTAGTGCCATTTACAAGGTCAACTCACTTCTGACAGCCAACACAATTTCAATTTCTGATAAAGGTAGATTATTGTGCAAGCTATAATTAACAGAGATGTGTCAGTGATTAGTGGCACCCTATTGGCGGTTCCATTAAAGTCTTTTTGTGTTTGAGTGGGTGAAATAAGCAAGTGGGCTCTGCCTGTGGTATATATTACCGAATTCCACATCAACCGAAAGTTAACGTCTCAGCAGTATAAATTTTATAAGAAATGTTATGATATAATGGGAAGGTCCGTCATAGAAGTGCGAAATGAAATTACTTTGCAAATCTTCTGCTGTCATGACAGAGAGGGTTTTATATTTGAAACTGTAATTAGATATCAGCAGGTAAATCTAAGAGAAGTAACTACTCTTGACACATTAAGAGTAGCCCCGTAAAATGTTATTCTTCTATGTCACGTACTTGTAATAAGTGATAGTTGTTGGAAAACACTGCCTAAGGCTGCTACTGACTGTATTGTAAGCTGCAATGCTACTTGCAATGCGAGGCTTATGCTTATATGAGCTATTTTCTAGCGTCATTTCTCGTTGATGTGGTTATATAGGGCTATTACAGTATCTTGCATTGTGTGGACATGCATTGCAACAACAACATAAAAGGTATGCTGTCGTATGAATGAAGTAGGAAAATCATACCAAGGCAAATTCTTCTCGGCAAAAAAATGCTTTTAAAAAACAACCTGAGAAGTAAGATGAAATGTAGGAAAAATCAGGATAAAAAGTTATTAAAACTGAACAGTCATACACCTAGTTGTAGATATTTGCGACTCTAGAAGCTACAAACGCTCTGATATCATTAAGCCTTAATTGTTTTTCCGAAGTGAGTATTACCTCCAGCATAAATGAAATATTTTTGTTGAACCCCTCCATTTTGCTTGATATATTATTTTCGAGAGTATATCGTAGTATTAGCTGTTCCGCATAAAACTACATTTTAAACAAAAAGTAGGGATATTAAAAATTAAATAAAAAAATGCAACTTTTGCGCTTCAATGCATTATTTATCATATATAACAGTAAAAGTATACTGCCACGATGATGCTGTTTACTTCACAAATGAAAATTTCTGAACGGTTTTTACTTTATTTAAAATATTTGCGAAGGCTCAGCTACCTCGAATGATGGGAAAAATGCAGAATTATGAGGAAAATTTAATTATCAAGCTAGCATTAGAAGTGCGCTCTTATATGAGCTTATATATTTGGATTTGAAACTAAAACCCAAACTAAAATGAAGAACTCTGTCTATGAAAGAGTAATACAAAAATTGCAGTCAGGGCAAACTATTACGAGTAGTTTGTCGTTGCCGCTAGTTATGTGATTTGATTTAAATAATAATATTGCTATTATTAGCTTATTAAGAATATATCTTTGTGCTCAATTCGATTTGTTCAAAAAGCAAAGACAAACAAACACATTTACTGGTAAATATAAAAAAAACGTTGCGGGTATGTATATTTGCTTCGTGGAAAAAATCAAGTTGATCAAGTATATTTATTTAGCTTCCAAAAATGCCAACTCTGTTGAACAAAATATTTTGTATTACTAATGGATGCTATCGAAGGCTATGCAAAAATGAATTTTCTATGGGTAAATCATGTTTAGCTGAACAGTCATTTAACTTATGGCTAAGAGATAAGGAGGTTTATTTTAACGGTCCAGGATATGATTGATTTTAGCTAGCAGTTGCTTTTTTCTTAGGAAGTTTTGTTTGAATTCGGGAATTAACCTAGTTGTCTTCTCAAAGTTCGGAAAATCCGCAAAGTTTGCCTATTTTGTAATAAACTACCTCGCTTGCTATAAGCTAAAAATTTGGCCTGATCTACCAGTTATCTCTATGAACACTAGCATTGTAATGCACACCTTTTTCATTGATTAACTGCCTTGGATGCAATTTCGAAATTATGCGTTTACTCATGGTCTCGTGTCAAAGATATGCATTCTATACAACCAACCAACGTCGTTGCGTTTGAAGGTCCTCGGGACATAAATTAGTTTGGTTTTATTCAATTTACACACTATGTGATTTGCAAAGATTATGCTTAAGCCTAAATATGAGGCACTGGCAGGAATTGCTGTTACCTACCTGCTTGAATGTTAGGAGTAAGCAGGATCCTATAAAGACCTTAGTCAAGATTAACTAAGGTTTTTTGATGGCATATTTTGGCCGCTTTAGTTTCATACACGGTCCGTTATCATAAAAAAGCAAATAAATCGTATAATTATCTTGTTAACTATAGACGTTAAAATGCTATGTCGATTTCTATCGTGACACTTACAAGCAATATTCGAAGGGTCGCATTTTTCTACATACTAATAGGGACCTCTATTGACATATAATTGGGCTGAAATGGCATGAGATAAATCAATATCAGTGCAGATACAGCTTTTGAAGACGAACCAGTTGGCGTTAATTTTCCGCTTTAAGACAAATGTCCATTAAATGCCATGTACCTGTTGAATCGATTTATGCTCAAACACCTTAAGATATAATTCGTCTTCTTCCAGGCCGAGTTTAATTTTGTACGTTATAATGTGTTGTTCGCACAAAAAGTGATGAGAGCTTCAGTATATTACTGATACGAGCAGGCAATGACGAGATGTGTTCTTTTAGCTCAAACTGATAATAAGAGATGAAAAATAAGTTTGCGTCGGCGTGCACGCTTGTTTGCATATTCCTGTGTGTATGCTGGATAAATGGATGGATGGATGGATGTGTGATGCATGCATATCTGCGTGTTGCACCTGAATTGCAAGTATATTCTCATCAGATCGACTTATGAAATATTGCTTTAGAAGCAATAGATAATATTTACATTATATTGTACATTGTATAAAGAAGAGCTATAGAAATAAAGGTCGGTTATAATCTCATTTGGAGTGTGTTTCTTATATCTGCTGGTAGTAATTGTTATGAATACAACAATAAAACTCTGCAGAGTCGTTGAGACCAGACATTTTTGGAACGTCAGTGGAATTTTTTCCTAAGTTATATTTTCAAAACTTTTTAACTCATTCTCTATCATCTAATTTCTACAATGTTGTGAATGCAAATGAAGTTCTTCAGACTATTCAGACTATGAGGTAAATTCCTTTGGTTAAACGTCGAAAATAGCTACTGAAATGAAATGAAAACAGCCATGAAGCCCTAATATAATGACAAACACATGGTGAAATTGTTAACGGATGAACTCGTAACGTTGTTTAACAGATGTGTTTCTCACATATATGCAGACCGCTTGTGCATTACAGGATTTATTCCTGAGATGATGAATGCGAAGATGATGATGAATGGATACATTAAAAAGGACTGAAAATAAAAAAAATGACTTATTATCATCACTACCTTGGTTAAATACTGATCTTTCTGACTGACCTTTACAAATAGGAATGAGGAATATGACGTGTCTGTACTCATAGATTGACATATAATTTGATTGTCCGAAAACGCTAATTAGCATATTAGATAATTCTTATTTTTGCAATTTCTAGCTTTTAAAATGACTCAATTATGGAAATACTGAAAAATTATGGAAATAGTTCGGGCTATACTGGAGAGAGCATACATTTGGTACATATAGTTGGAGCATACAATTGGGTGAAATATTTATGTAGTGTCGTGTAAATGCATGTAATAATTAGTACATATGTAAACTGTGCCTTTAGTTGCTCTGGAGTGTCTTTTAGATGGAAATGCAACTAACGAAATTCTATCACAGGGTTAAATTGGAGAATTTTTCAAAATTATTTGATTTATAAACACTTTTTTTAAGTGCGCTATAAGGGTATCGTGCATTAGCTGTACTTCAGCTAAAAAATCTACTAAATTTAGCTGGAAACAAACTAAAATTGAACAATCAAATAGAACAGTAAGTATAAGACGGCAGAAAGTTCTTCGTGTTCAAAAAGTGTAATGCCGTCTAAACGGATGAGTTGTTCCGTGTGTAACTGCGTTTTGTTTCAAATGCTAAACATTATACATATGCAATCGCACCACTGTCTTGACGGGTACAATATCTTTGGGCATCCCTCTTTAAGAGAGAGCATCAGTGTCAATTCAAATTAAAACCTATATTTGGTAAATTTGAGCTCATAAAAAAATCGCCACATGATAACTGATTGAAGGACCACTCTGTCACAATAATCGTACAAGTACAATAGGCACACCGATACTACCTAAAGAATATCCAAGCAATGTCAAGAAAAATAATCAGACAATTGTCTTTTGTTTTTTATATTGTCGGTTACCCAACAATAGATTTTTTATTATCTTACGGCTTAATGCCAGTAGTCATTGCTGCAACGACGTCCACGGTAAAAGTGCAACTGGACACAAACACACTGCGTTTTCATCTTAAGCATTATCATACGAGCATTCTTTTGCTTCCACGTCAGTCTTTTTTGTCGAAGCACTCGTCTATGCGTTGCAAGCGCGTAGGAACTCAGTTCTGACTAGCGCACACATGTATTTACTATGAGTGTAACATTCGTGTCTCTGGCGCGTGCCCGCATGACCTATGAAACTGTACGATTAGATATGCGGCCAGATAGGCCAATTTAGACACGTTATATAAAGCGTGATGGGCGCGTAATTTTGTATGAGTGTCCCTCCATCAGACAGTGACTTAGAGTACGGCGATCACTAAGGAAGGAGATCACAACGCGATCAAAAAGAATGCGTATATTCAGAGATTTTCTAGGGACTACTATCAACTATATTTTGTTAGCAACTGAATATTTGCGAATTTTGACTTCTTCGCTTTTTGCCCTTACTCTAAAGTACAGTGTAGTTACCTTGATAGTAGTTTCACTATGCCCAGATTATAGATTAGTACATATCATTTATGTTCGGATGAAAATTGTTCGTTGGGATGTGTAACAATTTTTGAAATATAATGTACAATATATTATAACTGCTAACTGTTAGAATGGTGCTAATTAATTATGACATATTTATAGATTGTATTTATTCGTAATTAGGTAATTTGGTGCTTCCCTCGTAATCACAGAAATTATAATGGGCTTCCTTCTCCGTCGAAGGAAATAGGGTATGAACTATACAGAGGAATGCTTTGCTCCACTTCTCACTTGTATTATTGACATTTCCAGATTATATCAATACTATTTGTTAGTACTTTTTGTAACAATAAAATTATTTAGGGATAACTGTAAAACTTGTTCCAACGTAAGAATACAATTAAATCCTTTCATATAGCGTAATTTAACGAAACCACATCGGGCAAACAACTGAGAATTACTATTAAAACTAAATATCTGCTATAGTTAATTGAAATGGCATTAGTTACGTCGTTATCGTGTACGCGGCCATAGTGAGAACGTCCAGAATTTAATTCATCAATGAGTCTATTCATTCTACCCAATATTATTTCTTATTTGGCTGGCACCACCAAGAAGCGAATACCACGCCCGTCGCAGAGATTTGTGCATGGTATGTGCTTTTTAGTCAGACTTTCGCCAGTACCTTTAGCTTTTCTCACTATGTACACTATTCGGGCTATTCTTTATGAATATCATGAAGAACGTTATTTTCCTTCCTTCTAGAGACGAATGTTAATTCGCTCCAAGGAATACTAATCGGAGGTTTACAATTGCTTTTCGTTGCATTTCTTTCTTATATAGTCTACAGTTGGGACCAGCCCAACTACAAATTGTTAAATTTATTATAAGACGACCCATGGTTCTAGGCCGTGAATCCATCCGTGCATCTTCTGGTCATCTGGGCAGAAGCGTACGGATGATTCCGTTATATGGCCGGATATTTGTTTAGCCCTTTAGGTAGATTAACGAAGCAGCTTGTCGGCATTTTCTTTAGAGTTTTGCTGTGCATACATCATCAATACGATTATTAGTAGTTTTCTCTTTACACTGCCTTCTTTATACGCGACCGTGTTTGGGGACCTTCTACTTGACCATTCCCTTGCAAGCCATTTTTATGCCTGTAAATTAAGGTAGCTCCATTCTTCGGCACCCTGTCGGCAATCCTTTGCCGTAGATCAGCCTGGTGTTGCCTGTCAACCTCAGCATATTGTCTTTCAGCTTCTGGAACGTCGTTCTCTGCGTCATTAAGTCCAATTAAATAGCAATATCCGTTTAGAAATTTATTTTCTTCATTCTTCGAGATCGATCCATTGACAGAGACAACGAATTTACCGTTTTCATTAATCTTGTTATTTTTACTCTCAATAGATTGAACGGTTGACTTTGCTGAGGCCATAGACTTCCAGTTGGTACTGCTTTTGAGATAGGCATTTTTGTAAAAATCAGCGAACAAAAACCAGAACATGACCGCGTGAAAGCCAATCCACCACATGAAGCCGCGCGGATATTCACAGTCCGGTCGGAATAATAGTTGAAAAGAATGTACAAAGATAGCGATGAACTGCACCATCTGGAATGAAGTCATGTACTGTTTCCACCACAGATACTTATACATGTGAGGACCGACGGCGGCGAGTCCATAGTAGAAGTACATAAGAATATGAACCAATGAGTTAATGAAAGCAAAAAACGTCGAGTGTCCGCCGGGTGTAAATTTCACTCCCCACCAAACGGACATTGGCATCATGCCGTGGTGGATAACGTGGAGAGTTGAGATGTGCGAGAATTTTTTTCTCATGACGAAGAATATTGTATCGGCAAATTCAACAAACTTGGAGATGTAGTACCACCAAGCAAGGTGAGTCATCTGAAACGTAAAACGGACAAGGCAGCGTTTATGCGAGCTACAAAATACCTATTACGTTTCCCAGGAGAGACTCAATATATAGTAATCACACTACAGCATACCTGTAGAACACCAGGCCAAACTTGTCAAGATTTCGTATCAAAGAACACACCATCTAACTAGAACAGTTATTTAAAAACAGTTGATGAAAAAAACCGAAACTCACCAATATAGCTTCCTTTGAATTACTATAGTCAACCGGTTGGCAATACCAATTGTACCTCCCAAACCAACCATATACACCAAGAAAGCTAAATATTAAAGCTGAAACAATAACCATGAAGAAGTTGTAGATGACCATAAGCCAACGAATATTCATTGGTTGCCTATTTAGCATTAACCGGGGACCCAAAACCTGAAATCACACAAATTTGCACATGTGTTACGGCTGCTAGCCTATTCAAAGGAAGGAACACAATTATGTTAGATCATCGTACTAAGTGTATGAAAATTACGAATGTAACAGTACTGCAATCGTATACATTTTGTTTTCTATGTTGTCACTGTGATCTTGTAAATTAAATTCTTGGAAGATATTCCCAACACCGCAAAAAGCGTGGCGTACACAAAACAGACATTTTTAAACAAAAGTGCTCTCCGTAGATGAAAACCCATTCCTGTTTAGTCAGAGAGCTATACACCAAGCAAAACAAGCATTTACTTCTTTCATGCAAACAATTGTCCTTGAAAACATTGAGGAAAGCTTCCGTCCGTCAAATTTGTGTTTAAACTGAGCACAATCCAACAAAAACCATTTTTTAGTTGAATACGAGTTTCTTCTATTGGCGTGCACTTTTTTCACAATTTGCGATAAAATTGCAAAAATATAACCTTCATATTGTATTCACTTGAGCAAGGCTGAGGTTATTCTATTATGAGCTTTAATGCAAGCATGCTCTTTTTTCTATGCGGTCTTTATACCTACATCGGACATTCATATATGAAAAAAGGATGTATTCAGTCTCTTGTTTAACTTCTAAGGCTTGTCGAGAGATCCAATACTGTCCAGCTACGCTTTGGCACAACTGGTTTGTAGGCCCTCCTTCGAATGAAACAAATGCCAGCTTTCACAACAATAAGCTAAAATAGCGGCTACTAAACAATTGTACAGATTAATACAAGAATATGGCATTTTAGTATTAAACAATCTTAAGATGGCATACGAAACACGGAAGGAAGATTATACAGCCTGCGTTACAACTTAGCTAACTTATAGTCCAAGTTGGCCGTGATTCAACCAGATTTCTCACGTAATTTGCTTTGCAATTGGGAACACTATGTTGAAAGCTTATTTTAATCTGTATGTACAAAAAAGCGCTACTTACTGCACTAACTCGGTTTTACCATACCTTAACGAAATATGCATAAAAAAGACATATCCCTAATGTAGGCCACGGAGAGTCCATAAGGGGCCATGTCGACGTTCGAGGATCTGTAAAAGAACAGGACAAACATTTGGTTCCATAAAATGCTATTGGCACGCCCAGTTCTTAGCGATATATGTGAAGAGCCGTCCTTTCTATCACATAAAAGAAAGCGAGCTGGTCACCGACGCTAACGTCTTTTTTAACGACATTTTATACATCTCTAGGAAAGATCAACGTCATACTGTACAAAACCTGCTGGGACCTCATTGGGCTTCTATAGCCCGTGTACTTAGGGGAAGTTGTGTATGCCAGTAAAGCCACACTTTCTCGATGCTCCAGAAAGCCCGACTCCATTTTGTACAACAGGGCGAAAAGTAGCATCAGCAGCACCCACTAGGTTTTATAGGACAGCATCGGGGATGGGAATAATACTTTTCCTCCTGCTTCTTCCTAATTTCTTTGACACAAGAAACGAAAACTGACACGAAATATCTTTGTCTCTAAACTAGCATATGCAAATGTTTATTGAGACCTCACATGTGCTAAATGAATGGACTTGATTTAAGTTGCCTTGTTTACAAATGCTTAGTAACGCTGACTGTTTGCATGAAGGAAAACTCCACCTTGATTAACTTAACGGGTTACTTTACTATCCATATATCAAGGTTTGACGTAAATGGAATTCTATTCATATTAAAACCACGAACCCACAAAATAGCGAACCCACGAACCCAGATAGTTCTTCTGTCTATTAGCATAAAAGAGGTCCCTGCCAATGCGCTCCGGACATAAGCAGGTTCCTATAAAGATAGGGAAACAAATTTGAAGCAATAGCATTGGTGTCTGATGAGAATATGTATTTGACTTCAAAAGTTTCCACGGTTTTACAACACTCAAATCAAACGTAAAATTGCAAAGACTTTTGAACGATGTAACAAACAGATTGCTGATAAGCCAATACATAATAAAGCGCAAGTTTTCGAAAGTCACAACCCGTTCGTATTCGAAGGCTTTGTGATCTTCAATGGTTTCAAGCAAGCCAAAATAATAGAAAAAGAAACAAGTAATTTATCTATAAACTTATTCGTCTAAAAAATCCACTTGTTATACATCTTGTATATTCGTTTGCCATCGATTCATTCTCTGGTTCCGTTCCGTGGCACGTCACGCGACTAAAAGTGAATGCGATCGTGCATATCATGATGGATATTCACGTTTGAGGGAGACGAATAGCGAAGCTTAGTGTTCTTTTCTGCTGAAATGATATAGCAAACCACATGAAAAGTATAAGTGGTATCCCTTAGTGAACACCTAAAGTCCCTAAGAGCAATGGCATCGTATCGCAACAAGCAATAACAAGGAAGAGCAACTATTTGTAGAAGAAGACTCATAGACTCTGGCAATGTTTGTTCGTAAGTGACGACCTCCAGATATCGATTCAAAGTTGCCTGGGACTGTCCTCGGTCAGCTCAAAAGCACCATTAGAACACAGATCCAAGCTATTTCTTCAATCCAAAACGTGCACTCTCGATTTGGGTCAGAACTGAAAACACTGAAAAACATGCACGCATTGCAAAAGAACGCGCCGTAACTTTGGGAAGTGTTCTAGGCTATTACTGGATAACAACGTACTTTTTTTACTGTTAAATGAACAAATTATTTAGCTTTGTGAGTACAGTTTACGATCATCAGTTTGTTTATCATGGCTCTGATTTTGGCAAGCTTTTACCCGGACAAAGTTCGACGATTAAATAGTGATAGCCGTTGCGCTTAATAGAACCCACCAACCACTCCTCCATTAAAAATAATGTATGTGGATGTTAAGGAACCGAATCATCTCTGAAGCATCGCCGCGTTGCTTGGGATGGCGCTGTCTCGAATTTTTAATAACCGTACCAAGTGCTAAAGCATTAATAAAATACACTCAAAAATTCTCTATCCCACACGATAGAACTTTCCTAGAGAAAAAAACATAGTACATGAAAGGCGTAACCATTACTGAGTCTAGCACTCCGTTCGGCAGAGCGTCTATTAAACGGAATGAGAATAAACTTTATACAGAATTGTGAGGGCTGTACTAAGGGGTATAGGACAAATAAACAGCTATAATTTGCTCTGTGCTGATCTTTGGTTAACCTAATTCGAACGACGACAATAACTTCTAGCGCTTACTAGGGTGTTCGAATGCTCCTTTTCTGCTTCGCAACACCATTAAATAATACCCACTCAGAAAAGCTCTTTTTTCTCTTTATATAAGCCATAAAACTGCCCTTTATTTAATCCTTCATCTTACTACCATATCGTCACCAAAACAGTCATGTGCATAGGTTTGTACAGACCTTGGTAAAAAGACATATTACGCAATACCGAGACTCATGCACTTTCAAGAAAAGCTTGGCCCAGTTTGAGGCATTTCTGCACGTGTGAGAGAATTAGTATACATCATAGGTCCCAAGGAGAAAAAAACAGCAATATAACTCTTTAATTATGTTACGCGCTAAAAGTCTTATTATGAATATATATGTTACGGTTTCAACAATTTGTTCAAATTTTCAAAATGTTGGAGAGTCACATCTACAGTGTTCATTTATTGCCACTTAAAGTAGAATAAGGTCAACCTGAGACCTGCTAATCCCTGCCTTAAGTAAAGCGCGGTTGATAACTTGAGTTATAGGCTTCCGAAAATTACTGCCCTTCGAATATACCGCCTTTGATAAGCTGCGCGCCAATTGCTGTGAACCGAACACCACCTGATCAATAAACTTCCCGCCAACTGTTGCCAATCGAACACCACTTGGTCAAGTAATAACGATTCGAAATACACCCACAATAAAACCCTCAGAATTTAGCTCATATACGCGTTACTGTACGGGCGATCTTACCTCCGCCGCTAAGTGTTCTGTTGTACACGTCCCGCGCCTCGTGCAGCCATCTCACTATAATTTCGAGCTCCATCGATTCCAAATGGACAATAACTTCTTCTACGGAGTTCTACTAGGACACAAATAAATAACTGAATCGTTCCGTAGGTATTCTCCTACGATAGACACACAAATTCTGTTACAAAAGAAATGCAAAACAACACATCACTATAATTGTTGACTTTCCCTTGTTGTTGTTGTTGCTGTTGTCGTCGTCGTCGTCGTGGTGGTGTCGTCGCTATTGTTGTTGTTGGCGGTGGCGTGTTTCTCTTTTTGTTAGTGTTGCTATTTCTATTACTGTTGTGCTTGTTGAGAGAGCGTTGGTAACTCAAGACTGATGATGGTCAGTGTCATGTATTCACCAATCTTCTATTATACTCCCAGTTATAAACGGCGACGACTGACTGCAGCGAAAATAGCACGGTCAACAGCGGTGGAACCACCACAACTAGCGGTAACAACCTTTATTTTTAAACAGCGTAAATTGCTCCTAGTGGTACGTTGCAAAGGTTGTTGTTGCTAGCAGCGCCACTGCCACGGTCATCTGAGATCAACGCCTAGCTAACCTAACGCAACAAACACTACCAAACACCAGCGCTATTTTTACTACGATCCTTCAGAAAGAGTACTGCGCTATTTTTGTGCCACCACTGCCGTTGACTCACGGCTCTCTTACAGAAAGAAACGTGACTGATCGTCCGCCTAACAAACTATCGCGAAACGATGAGAGAAAGTGAAACACACGAAGGAGACCATCTAAAGAAAACGAAGGCCCCAACCCTTCTCTGTCCTTGCAGTTCACCACAGCAGCACCAGGCGCTGCTTTTGCTGTCAGCCAGTGGAAACTAGCGGCAGGAGCGGCATAGACGTATAGACGGCATAGAACAGCAGAAGCAGACTCAGCGGCGCGGGCGGCGACCACGGAATGATTATTATTACCTACGGATGATCTTGCTAAACGGGCCTACTAGGCCACTCATAAAGGGCGATCCACACATTGTGTCCACACAGTGTGATGGTTGGTAGTATGGGTTATATATATATATATATATATA
>MNPL01001114.1:0-21918 GCA_002081605.1 Tropilaelaps mercedesae | reverse complement strand
TATATATATATATATATATATATATATATATATACTGCTTCATTTACAATTCCCATTTCTCCTGGTATTCCTGTACGTCAAATATGATGACACGACGTTGATTAAAAAGAACTTAGGTGTACGAAAGCGTCTAAAATGACAAACGCTGCTGCATAAACCAAATCGAAATCTTTAACCAAGTATACAAGCAAATAAGAACCAGTAACGAGAAAGAGAAGAAGATCTGAACCAGCGAGAGAGAAACAGGAGTTAAAGCAAACGAAATCAGAGAAATTAACAGCCCCGATACAAAAAAGAAAAACTGCGAAGTCAAGCAAAAAATCAAAAGGCTCTAGACAATCATTCAGAGCGAGCGAAAACAGAACAGAGGATAGCAATAATAATAATACGCAACCAATCAGCCATCCGAAAGCGATAACTTGCGAGTGCCCACCCGAGGAGAGACTTCGCGCGGCGACAATTGTGGTGAAATTCGCACTTCTTCTTCGTTGCATGCGTCACACAGGACTGCACTGAACCCACCACCACGGATATACCAGTTTCGACAAGACCAGTGACGATATTCGACGTAGTCTTACCCCTGTTTTCCAAGGATGTGACGTCCGATATACAGGAGACAGCGGGCAAGTTCAACTCTACAGATATACTACGTACGATACACATACAAACATAAGCGCGCACACACTCATACATACACATTCATATATGGTATGGGGAAGCGACCGACACTTGGTGGGCATTCTCTTCTTTTGAATCGTTGCATACGGGGGCGCGGGGTCGCTTGGTCGTTTGTAAAGGCGGTATAGACAGCGCTGCTGGCATGCTGACGTCCGTAGTAAAACCGCAAAAGCAACAGCATCAATAAAAATAGACTCAGAATTGGTGGTACAGCACAAGACTACTAGCTACATATGCTTATATATATATATATATATATATATATATAGACACTCCAGTGGTAAGAGGAGAGCGAATGAGCGACCACTCGCGACGTAGGCGTGAAATAACATGAATGAACGTAAATGCCGTATTATTTCACAGGAAAAAGTGTCGCTGTATATGCTATCATGGATTTTTTTTGTATACATTGAAAAATTAGTTAAAATATTATGTCCTTATTCACTAGTGATGTAGCTTAGATGTAAGATCATTTTTACTGCCCGTTTCAAGTGGACCGTGAGGAAGACTGCTGGCACTGCTTCGTTTACGACAAAAAAAAAGCAGGAAATACCTTGCGTGATCAATCCCTGCATTTGTGTTGCGGGCATTGTCCGCAAATATATGACACCTCACCGCACTATGCGTCTTGAACGAATGCTCAAAGCGTTCTTTTGTATCAACGAATTCCCAGTGTAGCTTAGGCACAAAATGGCATGAAGCGACAAGTGTTAAAAACATTTGCGTCGGTCCATTGTCACTGGCAAAACGACTGCCGCCAAATTCACTTTAAATAATTCCAGCGTACTTTTCGTTTAAAATCCCTGAATTTAACGATAATAGTAGAATGAAATGTATTTATGGTACCTATACTTTATCAATAGAGGCTAGTTAAATTAGAAAGTTACATAAAGGCCATATATACAATTTCGCAATTTTTGTCACTTTTAGACCATTTTAGCGATATTTTTAAGCACTGAACTGAAAAATTGATTGTAATCTATTCTATATCCCATCTCAAGCTGAGTCAACAGACAAATAAGAATGAATAGTTGTAAAGAGAACTTTGCTTGTTTCAGCCATGTCGTATCTTGCTCACCCAAAACATCGTTAATTATCAATCGACACTTTGTTTGTCCGAAAATGGCCGGTATGAATAGTAATTACATCATTAGTTCGCAAGTTATGCAGGTCTACATTTACCACTAGTGAATATGACAGCGATATTATCATATTTATTTTGCCTGTACATACATTCTAGGTAATTAGCCCAAATGTAACTTCTACCAATACCAGCGGGGCGTCACGTATACAATACTGCTGCTCGATTACGCATCGTTTTCCAGATGTCGAATATCAGACAGTTCACTCGTCACGATTGTCACGAACAGTCCCGAAAATTGGGGCCAAATGCTTGCAAAATATTGTCGAGCACTCGCTGCCCTTGACACAGTCCGTGGAGCAGACACCCCACGAATAGATGCACCGAACGCTGCAAGTGGAATATTCTGCTGCGGACGACACGGGAAATGCTGCCTGTTGCTATAATCAAGGCGTGTATGTATAGGCGTCTATAGATATAAAATAATTGCTCTCATGGTGCATATCCTTTTTTTGCTGCTTGAAATTAACAAATAAACAACTACATAAATTCGGTGATGAAATATGGAATTTTATAACGTGCATAGTGTTGCGCTCCAATAAAGGAAAGTTTGTAAGCCAAAAAATATTCCAAAGGCCAAAAGGGGATACAATTTTGTGTCAAGAAATCGATACTACCCAAATCTGAGCCGACACAGCCGTCTCGAAAACATTTTTTCATGATATGGGTGCTAAAAGGGTCGCGAAGAAAAATCTTACTGAAATTCATCAGTGCCACCTAAATAACGGTTTAAGTGACAAAGCAAGCGCTTTCAAGTCAAATGTAGAGAAACGACAGACGCCATTTAAACATTGGTATATACAACGTACTGCAGTAATCATTGCTATTCCTTTATTCAAGTCCCGGCTCTTGTCAATTTTCATAGGTCCTGCAATGGGTGAAAATATTAATTCTTTGTTGTATTCTTAACCGTCTTTGAAGAACAGACACACATACAAAGCGGATTCCGAATGCACGTTATACTGTCAAACTGAACCTCATTGCGCCTGGGTAAGAGAACCGCTGCGACACTACGGGCAGTGACGAGCGAAAAAAGTGACGAACCCAGAAAAAATCAACTAAAACGACTCGCGCTCGGACACTATGTTTTACTTCACATTGAATGCAACAATCCGGCTCCACTTACATGCTTCAGGAATTTACTGAACCGTGAAGAACATTGTCATTTGATTATAGATGCTACGGTAATTGGTAGTGGTTTTACCACTGCTGTCCGTACTCAAACCGAAAGTGCCTCCAAGTCAAGCTAATGTTCACTTATATTGGAGGATTGTCAAAAAACGATGTGCAGGAGGGAAAGAGTGGTTAGAGGGAGATATTTACATGAGACAAGCCACATGTTTAAATTGGCGCTTGTCTTTTTTAAAATGTTTTTGCCTCCATTTCAATAGAATCATCGACAGATTCCTCAAACTGAAGGAGGTCAATAAAATCAGAGCTTTTGATATGCGTTCACATCTCGTTCCATAACTGTCAAGCCACTGTCGTCACCGCCGCTAGCCGAATTTCCAAGATTCCCATCATTATTGACCCCATAACAATCACGTTTAGCGTCGTTGCCGTCGACAACGAAACGTCAACGTCGAATGTTGTATACCTGATCTGTCTTTAACAGACGTTGTCGTCTAGTGGCTCATCTTCTCAACGTTCCCGCCGAGAACCCAGAATATGTTGGACAGAACGATTGGATAACCTGTGTTGGTGATAAAACAGGAGCCAAAAAAGTTTATATATAATCTATGGCAAAGTCGCTTGCACTTAGCCGCCGTCATTCATTGACAGGATGTCCCAATCCGCGACCGCGTCATAGGTTCACGGCGGCGATGAACTGTCGCCAGAACGACAGAAATAGCACACGCGGGAGGGAGGCAAATGACGTTGGAACACGTCGGGCCGTCACTCAAATACTCATCCACTTATTCGTCCGAGTAACTGGCACACTCTTGTTCTATCCCTGCTCCACGTCTCAGTCCGCTCACTGCTTTGAGCCCTACCTAAAGCACGACGCTGTGATTTGTCAAAGTATCTTTCGTACAAGAAAATCGCAACACGAAATTTTAATTTGAAGAGTTTTTATAATGTTGGCCAGTGCCATGGAAAATATGGCTGCCTTTTCATTGATGATTTCAGAATTTGATGAATATGAAATTAATCTGGCCTCTAAATATCACGTAATATTGATTCATGTTTATTAATGCGTTACATACTATATACCTTATACATACATAACATTTTAAATGAACAACTTTTTGCAAGTTTTTCCACGAAGTGTCCACTTAAGCACCTGCCAATTCAGAGTAAAAATATATATCAATAGCTCGATATCACTTCATAAATATAAGCTATTGAAGACAGCATTCATATATGTCAGATGGATAGCAAAGATACATTCAGACATGCTCAGGAAAAGTATAATTGTTTAATAAAGAAAAGCGATTTTTTATTATGGCTTCTTGTGTCATATGCGAACTTGTGTCATGAGGCTCTGCGGAGGATGACTACGTTCCCTCGCTCTCTATATAATCTCGGTATGTTATGTGGAACCATTTTAGAATAACAGTCTCGGTCATAGTTAAAGGTGTATGACGGAGTAAAAATGATCAAATGCTGCACCACCTTTGGACAGTTGACTGATCTCCACGGCGGACCGGTTGGCTTTCACTCTTCCGATGCGTTTCACATTTTATAGATCAAAATATTTGTCGAGCTCGGTGGCTTGGTGCATTCGTATGCGCTTTGCGACCGGAGGAGACACCTAGGTGCACGGATTCGATCTCCGCCGGTGCATATTTACATTTATATGGGGTCCATGTTACGAAGTAATACAAAAACTGCTACCGTGGGCGTTAAATGCTGGCTGATGGTCAGCCCTAAAAAAATAAAAAAAATAGACCAAAATATTTAACGCTGGATTAATATAGGGTGCTTCATATATAAAATGCACACAAACTGTCTTTTTATAGAACTGCATCAACAGCGCACGTTGTCCTCCATTTTTTCAGTTCTTTTTCTATCTTTTCTATGCACACAGCAACTATGCCAACAACAACCGCTAGAAAGACGGCTAATTGATCCAATGATGGATTCCTCAATTCCCCGGTCAATGCCCCAACCGAAAGCCCCGATTCGCAGAGTTCGTGCTGTGAGAAACATTTTTCCCATGTCAGTCTCGTCGGGAAACTTGAAACCCTTGATAACTAGGTGCATTTTCTTGGCTATACTTCAAAATTATCACTTACACGAACAAGGGCCCATGCCAGCACCAAAAGGTATCCTTTTCGAACGGGTCGTTCACCGTTTTCTTTGTTCAGTTCACGCATCCTTCAGGCTGATGTGAGAACTAGTTTGCCTCAGTAATCTCGTCTGTACACCTCTCCGTTATCAGTATTATCCAACTTACAACTGGCTAGGGCACCTAGGTCTTCTGACGATATCCACCACAGTGCACAGGTTGTTTCAATACGCACTAGAATTGTCGGGTGTGGCTTTGTTCACCTTAGCATAGGACAGCCCGGCAGCAATCGTTGATTTCACGAGCAGCCACGGTGCACAGCGAGTGATAATAGTATCCGACAGGCAGATGAGAAGAGGTTCCCGACAATTCACTCCGAGCTCTCAGCTGTAGCGGGTCCACACTTAACGCCTGACACCGGAACGCCAGAACAGCAGAAAATTCACCAACGTTGTTGACAGTCTTCGTCACGAGTACCCTCTCATTCGTCCTACTTCAGTGTCTCTTTCGGCTTTCTCCTTCGTCGAAACGTCGACGACTAACTGTTAACGTGCCATAGCAATTGAGCGACTATATCATCATGCTGTACTTATGGCGGAAATCGTACAGCGTCAATCTGAGCTACGTTCCGACGGACGGCTGAACGAGCACTGAGACTCCTTCAGTGCGCGGTTCGCTCGTTTGCCGGCGAGGAGGAATTCACCATGGTTCGTTACGGCGCCGCCGTCGCCGACGGCAGCACCGTGAAGCGATTCGTTCACAGATTCGCGCGCGGCTTCCATTCGAACTTTAGCTAATGTCGGACGGAGTGAACGTGGTCAATGCTTCGAAAACGAGATAGCGATCCTAAGCGAGGAATCGACGTATTTGTCTGAGCCTAACACGGTTTGCTCCACAGTTGTGCTCGGCATTGCGGTCAACCGAGAGCTCGACGCTGCAACGACAGACCAACAGGGAAACGGTTTTGGGTTACACGAAAATTACAACTATCTTAACAGAACGGTGCCAAATCGCGTCACTGTGTGTGGACTACGCAATGCAGCCATGTCCGTATTTAGAAAAAGTGTCGCGAAGTTCCGAAATTGTGCGGCGGCTATATGCAATGGTGTTGGTGCGATGGAGCCAAGCTGTAACTTCATTTAATGTGTAAGCAGCGAAAAATACTGGTTTCTCGAACTTGCCCACGACGACCGTCTACATTGTTAATTGTGGTCCCTCGACGATTGGGCCGAGAGGGTGTGCAGCGGGTGGGGCAAGAGATTATCTTCCAAATTGTTGTTTTGTCCGCCAAGGAAAAGGTAAGTCGTTGTTTATCATCCTTCGAAAGCAACGATCAAAGTGGCCAGATGTGGTTGTACTGGTGGACTAGATTTCGGTAGATGCAAGTCCCTAGTCACTACGAAGTGACAGAACATTATGATAGCGCTCGGTGGCTTGTCAGCGTTCGAGTTGCCAGTTGCTGTCTGTTTGCCGTCGAACAGA
This sequence comes from Tropilaelaps mercedesae, assembly GCA_002081605.1. Lineage (NCBI taxonomy): Eukaryota > Metazoa > Arthropoda > Arachnida > Mesostigmata > Laelapidae > Tropilaelaps > Tropilaelaps mercedesae. The sequence continues at coordinate 15,385 of MNPL01001114.1, read as the reverse complement.
TCCGTTGTCGTTCTAGCGGTCGGACTTAGTCCGGCTGGTTGAGCAACAATGCCTGTCTGGCTACTGTAACCTTCGAACGCCGCCATCGATTCAATAGCAATACAAACAGCTGAACTGGATGTTGGGCAACTCTGAACGAGTATCTACTACTACAACTATTAGTTTAGCGGTCGTTGCCTGTGGTAGGGTTATGTTTGTAAGCTTTTCCATTCCTCGAACGGTACAGAGCACGAGTACGACTACTGTGGTGGATGTTCTAGGTAGAGACAGAAAAAGAACGACAAACGGCGGTTCAGGCCACGGCCCAACGCAGCCTGCCGCGGCGCAAGTAGACTCCGGACTCCCCTTGAGCTTCGGTGGGTATTTCGGTGAAGACGAGAACCTTGATCATTGCAGCGTGTGCATTTCCTCCGTTCGTGTGTACGCCTGTCTCAGTAAATTCGTGTGTCAAGCATAGTGACGAATAGGATTCCGTCTGGCTGCTCTTCCCGTCAGCTACAAAGGCCGAGACGGTAGATTTCTACTGGCATACAGGAGTATAACTAGAAAAAGCCAATAGTTTGGACGAATCCGTCACGTACAATAAGACGTGCTACCGTATCAGTGTGAGAGGCGTCTATTGGACGAAGCCAGGTTGAACCTAGTCATTATCTATGATGTGTAACCACAGCCAGTGAAACCGAATTGGCGACGCGCGATAACTTGTCCTAAATGACAACTGTTATTAACACCAGAGATAGGTACACGCTATATAGGTTATCGTCGTCTTCCGGATGGTCGTTCAGGTTGCTGAGGTTTCTATAGGGAGCGTATTGTTGGTATACATTCAACTATTGTTGATTCAACTATTGATGCTAAGGAAATATTACTCCGTAACGTCTACGCATTTGTGGCTGCTGTGTCTGTTGCATTGCAAAGGGCTTCTGTAGCCTTCGTGATGTTTCTCTACGTTGTGCAGACATCCATGTACCCTTTTGACTCATGTATGCCTAGCAAATTAGATGTACATGAATACCATTTTGTATACACAAATAGTGTAAACAGGGTACCTCTACATTGCTTAGTGGTAGGAAGAAAGTGCGCAATAGTTAAGAAACGTTATTGCCTAGATGGCTTTACACCAGTGAATCTCTTTACTCTGAAAAATGTTTTCTGGTCGTTGCCTTGCTTATATATGAATTGTCTTTGTAATAGCTTGGAACTAAATCGAATAAATGGCAGTTTAAACTGAATAAATAGGTAACTAGTAAGTTGCATATTTATTCTAGCTGATGTGGCCAAGGCCAAGAGATATAGTCTAACGTGGACATAAACTAATACGAAAGAAAATCTAGCCATTGTATTATGTGAACGTACCCGCCGATATCACGGCGTAAACACGCGACGCCGGCCTTACCAACTTCCTCACTAATACACATTTGCGTACAGTCACAGAACCGCTCATCTGTATCCTTCCTCTAGTGGAGTACACTTTTCTAATGTGTTGTTTCGTATGTCCAATGCTTTTTTTCAGCTAAAAACTGCACCCGGAGAGTGAGTCGACCTGAGAAGACGAGATGTCTTCCACGGCGAGCGCGTCTACCTCCGGCGGCTCTTACGAGGCAGGAAGTTCAAATAGTTCCCAGACTTCGTCAGGGCCCCCGTCACCGCTTGAATCTTTGTTCGCTACATCGCGAACCTCCAGTCAGGTGGCCCTTCTGTGTTTCTACTTTCCGATTGGAATGACTCTCGCGCTGTTGAGATTCTTCATTTGTTTACACGCTTTTCTCGTAACGTTGTTGTTGCCAAAGACTTCTAAAATTCGATGGTAAGTCTTCAGACTATGATGCTGCATGGTGTGCTGGCAATCAGGTTGATTTTTAATTTGAAAGTTGTTATAGTACGCACATGAGATCATCCATGATATAAATAATTCAGGCTATGATACGTACCTATGCATAATAATATGCGAGTCATTATGTCCTTCTTTTTAAATTAGCGCTTTATTCACTTAGTCAAATTATAGTATGTAAACATATATACTATATACACAACAATAAGACCTACGTCATTCAAATAATGCACCGAAAGTGGCTCAAGTTTTAGCAACCTCAGAAACAGTGAGGAACCAGACTGGATTGAGCGTATTGATATTGTGTTAGATACACGATTACAATTTAAAAAAATATGTTTGTCGCAATTTTGGATAAAGTTGGATAACCGACTTACTGGGTAATGGATATTACCCGGTAAAACGTTGTGTAAAAAGAAGGTAACTGGGTCAATATCTATGGGTCAAGTTGATCTATATATTGTCCGTTAGATGTTTTTGTGTCAGTTTTTTTCTTAGCTAGCCCTACTCAGATGTATTAAGCCAGCGGCATTGGGTAAAATATCGTTTAATTTTAAAAGCAGATTCCACTGAGTTTTTTTTTCACTGACTGTCTTAAGGCACTCAATTCTGCAATACTTACAATACATTTAAAGGCATTATACAATGAATTTTTATTTGATAAAAGTTGAAAAAATTCCTACTTACAGAGACCAATCATAAGCCTGTGTGATGGACCTAATCATCATACTGGATTGCTAGCTAGTCCTATGTACTTACCTACGTTGTTTACAGTTACATGGTTCGCGTGATGTGTACTGTTCTTGGGTTGGTCGTGGTAGAGGAGGATAAAAACCACGACTCTGACGTGAAGGTCTTCGTGTCAAATCACGTTTCGGTTGTTGATCACTGGTTACTCGACGTGCTCACTCCGTGTGTTCTGGTGAGTGTAGAGTTGAACTACTGATCCAAAGAATTTGTTACATTAGCCGTGCCTGAGAAAGGGCTTTTGTCCAAGAGCGGTGCACCCAGCTCTACCTGATTGTACGTTGAGGCTTGTTGCTGATATAAGAATGACAGTCTATTAGCATCACATTGAGCTAATATATTTATTATTAGACTTGGAGGCATGAGCTGGACGTTTAATAAAGAATCTATAATATACTAAACATTTTATAAAATCTATAGAATCAACCAATGAACAAATGTTAAGTAAACATGATGTGAAGTACACTGCACTATTTTAATTAATCCTATACCATACTATTCTTATTTCACTGGTGACAGCCTTCGGTGTGGGATTTTCCAAGCGTCCTGAATTGGGGCCATATTTACAAAGAGTTCGGTTCGGCAGTACAACCGGTAGTGGCTGATTTGAAGGAACACCTTGAGACGCAAAATACAGCTCTTCTCGGTTTCCCCGAAGCTGCTATCACGAATGGTTCCGCGTTACTAAAATTTACACAAGTTTGGCCATTCGAGCTCGGAGTACCAGTTCAAGCCGTCGCCATTAAAGCGACCCGAACTCCATTCCGAGATCTTGCCCTAAGCACGCTTGAAAGCGGCTGGCTATCAGATATGCTCTGGATGCTCTTCTCGCCATGGACAACGTTTCGAGTGTCTCGTTTGCCAGCGGTGAGGCGTGGTAAGGATGACAGCATTGAAGAGTTCGCGGCTCGAGTGGCGGAGATGCTCGCTGCACAGTTGGGTGTGAAGACCACCCCGCATACTCAGAAGGATATGGTTAGTCATATTCTTACGTTGCTTTTCATTGCCGGTCTATTTTAGATGTAGATTATATATTTTTGGTACTGGCTGCTGTACTTTAAAGTGGCAATATGTAAAAGTATTTTATCGTCTTACAGCCGAGATGTATTTTGAATTAACGAAGGTTCAACCACTTACAATTTTTAAGTTCTGCTATGTTGCTATGATTGCTGCTGTGCTCTATTAGTTGGACCTTGTGAAGCGGCGAAGAACAGAAAGAGTCGCGCAGGAGCGTCGCGCCGAGGAGGCACAAACGATGGCCAGTCCAGCGCTGATGCGTATGGCAGCGCAGGTCAAGGAGGTTCTCCCAGATGTGCCACTTGTTGTGATCGCACGGGATCTTCAGGAGACGCACAGTGTAGACAGTACCATTAGCCGGCTAGTCGATGGAATCGTGCACTATGTGCCAGAGAAGGTCAGTACATATATAGATGACAGATCTATAGAAAAAGGCAAATACATAATTTTTCTGGATGTTGGATTTATTTGTTACGATATTATGTGGGTACACTTTCTTATAGGTGTCTCCTCCAGAGCCGCGGCAAAGTGCAACAGCGGAGCAGAACGCACCGCTCAGTGAACTCATCAAGCACGCGGTTTGTTTACTTCCCTCACTTCTATGTTCTCTAGTCCTACACAAGTAGCTGACACCTTAAAAGTTCCTGGTTGTAGCTGCTGGATTTAGCGTGCTCCATAAAAGCCATCCTAGAACGAGCCATTATTTCACCAAAAGACACTTTCTAATTCCGTTCTCACATCGAGAGATTCCTTGCTGATGTATTTTTAATTACATATTTACTTGATTCTTAGTTCTGCTATGGCAAAACTGCGTTCATATATTTGGTCTGGATGCAGATCCATCTTCATAGGGTCTTTCGGAATGTGATGAAATGCGTGTAGCATTCTTCTTTGTCAAAGCAGATTATAATACCTTTAAATATTTTTCATACCCCTTTGTTTCTCCACTCCGCAAATTGTAGCGTATTTTTGCCTCATAATGTGTTTATATTTTACAGGAATTCGCGAAGGTAACATTTGACACCTCGGCTAATAATTTTGGGACGACCGCCGAGGAGCGGTTCATGTCATATCAAGAGAGGAAGGCTAGACTCATCGAGAACGCTCGACTCAGATATATCCAGAAGCATGGATTAAAAATGTAATTATTTGTGAGAGGCCAAGCTGAACTAATAATTATGATGGAACAAATCAATGCCAAGGTGGCAGTGCCCTCCGAACTGTCGAATTCACAACCAAGATCACTCGTTCCCACTGCCCACAAAAAACCTGTTCGCTCCCGCCCTCTCCCTTTTTGAAAAGGTGTCGAAGTGACAAAATAAAAATCATCGTGATAATAACAACCTTATTCAAACTAAGTGAAGGGAATGCGGTTGGGAGTAGCCGTGGGCCACAAGCTGCAGCACAAGTAGTGCCGCACGCAGCAAGGGAGGTCTAAATGTAGATTTTGCTTCCGCAGTCGTACATATTCTACAGTCGTATATATTACTATTATTGTACATCTTTATTGTCAAAGGGTTAAGAAATATATGTGTGCTATTTAAATACGCGTACACGAAGTTATGATTTAGGTAAGCGTGGCGTTTCGTTACAGTATATATTCAACAATGTTTTACTACTGTAGTAGTAAACTGTAGGTTACTGGCGAAAATGTGACGCGAGGGCAGGTCCATGATTCAAGAGTTAGGTAGACAAAATCGATTGCATGAAATGGCAATAAGAAAATTGAGCTGCAAGTTATTGCTGCAAGCCGCGGGCATACCTATTTATTGATCGCATTAGAGGCTGGCAAACAGAAAAAGGAAACAAAACACGCAACGGTATAAAATATTTAAAATTTGTATTTATTATTCTTATTATTTCTCATCATTCCCATCTTCGTCATTATTTTAATCATATTGTTGCTGTTGATGTTGGCTAACCAGCGTTTTTGTCTTATGTCATCATCTTCATCGCGCTTCGTACATGTAACTTATCGTTTCTCTCTCTCTAGTCTCTCTATCGCTTTCTTTCTCTTGCTCTCTCCATTCTCATGGTTCATCGTTATGAGGATAGTCGTGGTCGACACTATCATTTAGCACGATAAAGATCAATGATCACATCTCGTTTTGTCTCGTCGTGGCTCATAGCCTTTTCGTTTTTCGTCCTGTTCGGCTATCAACTGCTACTGTTCAATTTGGGCATCGGAGGCGAGAAAACTAGAAGGTAACCGCAGTTATCGCCATCACGAAACAAGTCATTTTCGACTTCTTCGCCCCCCTTTTTTGTTCCTTCCACTATTTTCACCTTTTCCTCGCCCTCAACGTGTCAATGATGTATGTCATTATGATCGCGTACTGTTACTCAACTGGGGCGTACCTGAATGATGGTAATTCTCAAATCGAAGGTGAATGAACAACGAAGATGAAGAAAAAGTGTATGGTATATGTATTTGTATCTAATATACGAATGAGTGGTTAAATTTGTATCACTTCCTCTGCGTGGCCGTATGCCGAGTGTTTGTGTGTTGGTGTGTGTGCGTGTCTGGTCGTTTTGCACGTCGGGTTCTAACGAGAGGCAGGTAGAAGGCGCAGGATGCTAAATAGCTGGATAAAGACAGACGAGTAGCGCTGCAGTTTTCTCAGCACCATCTGAGATGCTTTCCTGTTTGGCGACCGCAAATTGTGCTATTTGCCGTTTTGCTGTTACAACAGTGGCAGCGTTTTCGGCCGGCTATTGGCTAGAGAAGATTCGCCCCCATGCAGGAGGCCAGCCAATCATCAAAGGCCGACAAATAGCTGCGAAATATAGCGCACAACTGAAGAATCACCCCCTTAATACCTCAGCTGTAAAACCATTGAATATACCATTGAACGCGTCTATATTCACTGTCGAACTGGATGCCAGTATTTGTCTTTCAAGAACAAACATGCCACGAGCCGCTCGGTATGGATACACTAGATGGGGGAACGTCCACCTATATGCTAGTGTCTCGCTTGCATGGTAATCATTTTATGCAATTCGGTTTCAATATCAGTGAATATAGGGTTCAAATGGACATACGGCGTGCGATATGCGGGACCCAAATATTCTGGCTGTTGTTCCTGTTGGAGATTGACCATTCCGCGTTACCCACCAGATCATCTTGGTATTTCATTTTTTGCGACTTGCTGTCTAACGTATTGTATGTACAATATGTCATCGTTCATATTCCATCTCCGAGCGGACATTGCAACAAGGTCGCTTACTTCAAAGTAAGCAACGCGGCGTTTGCCGACTCAGACACACAGCCGTACTTCTATTTTCATAGGATGTGAGAACTGGTGGCTTAGCATAGAACTAACGGCTTCATGCCTTTTCTACATTTAGCCTTCTTCATTGACACTGGTTAATATTATATCTGATATCTGATGGGAGCGAGGTATTTGTGTCTATGTATCTATAATGTATAGCCATATCTATAATAAGACCACAATAGCAGCGTTACGAACTTCGTCAACCTTTGTGGCCGGAGCGTCACATGCTTGGGTAGCATTGCGGAGAACTCAAATTTACGTGAGACGTGAGCCCGTACTGGAGCGCTTAATCATCATCACGCAGATTTGGCTATTTTTTTTTCGCCCGGAAAATACTCCAGCCGCTCTGTCAGTAGCGAACCGATGTGTCACCCAAGATACATAGCCTGGTTGTTTACTTAAGCTTCCTCCGCACCTCCTACCAAATACCTCAAAAATTAGCAGCCCGCCGCTGTGTCCTTGCCATCCAAGAATAATGAATCGAGAAGTCGCTAGATCAATCAAATCTCCAGTATGTACAAATACTATTATATTCATCATCGGTTATCAGTATTATCGGCAATTGCATCATTATGATAATTAAGCTTCTTATAATCGTAGTGTCTGGCCGATAGTGGTGGAATTCGTGGGTCATGGGAAATTTAAGTCCTGGCATCACATGTACACTACGACCTGCCAGGATCATGGAGGGAACGTGAGACCTCTGTCGGCTACATCGACCTCACACAGATTTTTCGCATTGGCGGCGTCCAACACCCAAAAATGATACATCGCTCCCGTCCGGCCAGCTATTCTATGCTTTTCCTAGGAGGGGGGCTCATTGTATACATCACCTCCAAGCAACAAGCCCTCCAGCATGTCGTAGTCCACCACCTTTCCTTCAAAACGGGATTATTTTGCCGCAGAACACGGGCCATTCATTGGTTACGTGACAGTTAGAACCCTGGTGACAGTTGATTGGTGCTTTCCGCCGCGAGAAAAGCACGGAACATACGGCTGATGTCATAGATTTATCGTGACAAAAGCAGCTTAATGAAACGAATTGTGTCGGCCCCGTTTTCGCGCTGTACGTAATGTTCTGCCGAGCGCCTTCATCCGTTTTACATTGATAACTTTATTATCAGTGACTTTATGATCAGTGTTTTGTTTTCTTTTTGTTTTGAGTAGGCCGCTGCGAGAGCTTCGCAGCTGTACGAATATTTTGCTATGCATTTTACATGGTCGCCCGGCACATTGTTTTAAACGATAGATTCGCCTATCCCCCACTGATCTATTCAACTCACTGCGAATAGGGCAACTGCGTCTATCCTACCCTCCAATGTTAAAGCGTTCACTCTTCCTACAACGCAGCCCGTTCGATCTGTAGTCCTGCGTTCGTAACAGTGTTGTACCGTTTGTTTCCTGTTGTATGGAGGGGTGCTTGTCGACGTTGTTCGTGTGCTTGTTGTTGCGACGTTGTTCGCGTTGTCACTGGCATTGTCTGTTGAGTGTTTCTGTTATTTTTCCTATGTAAATAGAGAGAATTGAGTCCGCTTAATACCACATTTCTACATCGAACCTGGCGTACGAAGCAAACCATAATTACACAAAAAACGCAAATTTTCACATCTTCGTCGTCATAAGTTTGCTTAATCATATGATAGCAGCGGCACAATTTATGTAACGTGCACTGAGCACCTAAAACAATCCATTCCGCTCATCGAATACAACCTCCATCTTCCCTTATTTTAGGGAATAGATGACGAATAACACAAAACAAGATCAATATTTGTATCACTGGAAACACTGGAAGAGAAGATTTCACATTTTGAGCTTCTTCCAATTTGTTTTACAGAGAACGCTCAGCAGTTTTCATAATTATTTTTGTTGCACTTCTGCGCTTGAGTCCACGAATAACATAGGTTTTCTTTTCTGTTTTCTGAATTGATATTACGTCATCAGCAGAGCAGTAGGACTTTTGAAAAATTGAGAAGATGTACGTATGTGTCTGTGTACGATAGAATGGCGGGTTTGCTAAATATTTATGAGAGAAAGAAACAAAAGCAAAAATGGAAAAAAAACACGACGACGTAAAATATTTAAAATTTGTATTTATTGTTCTTATTGTTTTCGCTGTTCTTTTCCCACTCTTATTTCTTTTGCTTTTATCGGCACAATAATCGTCGTCATGCTCATCTTACGATATTATTGTAATTGTTGTCCTTCTTTCTTAACGTTTTCAAGGAAATAGAAGTTATAAAGTAATAGGTGTTGTCATGAGTTTCATTGTCCATTCCTAGCCTAGGTTCGACCACTTATTAGAGCTGCTCTTTTCAGAAAGCTTATCTTTGTATATATATATATATATATATTTGGGGGATGTGTGCTGTGGTTGTTTGTTGTTTTTAGTGTTGCGATTGTTGTCGCTCTTTTACATGTAAATGTTTTTGTTGCAATGTCATTGTTACAATAATGTCACACTATGTCCATTCAAATGTTCATGTTTATGTTCATTATGATGTATGTACTGCTGTAGCTGTTATCTTCATCGCAAGAGTGAGTTATCGTCGACCGTCTTTATCACCTCATGAGACTTTGTCTACAACTTCGTGCCAAACAAATCGAAATCGTAAATTTGCTGTTGTTACTTGGGACCTTGCCTGTTGTCCGCTTTAGTTTGTTTATGAACTCGGGTTCAGTCGCTATTTGTTTTTCACGTTCGTCTCGATCGTCAGCCCTTCAGTGCAGTTCGATTTCGTCTGCGGGTTCAGTATTCTGTTCCGGCGGCGTCTGCTTATCCGTCGTCTCCTCATCTTGGACATACTACATGCAGTTGTTAGGCGTAGTGCTGCCCCCTCCGGCGGCAGCGGCTTGCGCCTGGGCTGCGGCAGCCGCAGCGGCAGCCTGCATTAGCAGGAGGTTGGGGGCCACGGGGGGCGGCACTGGAGCTGCTGGAACCGAAGGCGGCGTCGCTGGCGACATCCCATTAAGACCAGTCGGCGGTTCGAAGGTTGGCGGAGGCCCGGCCAAGGCAGGCGGCAGTCCCGCACCAGGACCTGAGCTCGGTCCGAAGTACTCCTTGTTGACGCAGTTCCGCAGCGAGTCAGGAATGCGGCCGACGATCGCTCGCCGGATCTCCGAGGCGGCCATCTCGCGTAACTCGGTGCACGACGCATCCGAGTACCACGCGGCGTGAGGTGTGCACACGAGATTGGGGGCGTCCTTCAGGGGCCCTGTGGGAGACGAACCTGGGGGTAAGAGTCATGAACCAAGGAATCAAGCGGCTAGGACAGAAGCAGATTACAAGGCGTATTAGGCCGACGATTGCTCGTCGGTGACAATGACTGTTTAGTGAATATATTTTTCTGTAGGTATAAGCACGCTCATGACATAACAGCATGGTATTCTTTCATCCAAGCAATAAGCAATGATATAAAAACAGGGAAAACATAAGAGACTCTTATTGAATATAAAGTTGGTTTCTGTGTCAAGTTTGTCATCTGCGACCACTTTTGCGCATAAATAGCAAGCCATGGGGTCAATTCTCATGGAATGCTATGCATTTTTTTGGGATTAGATATTGAGATCTATGAAATGAGAATAAATTTACTTAGATCAGTGTCCCGGGTCAGACTACAAATTGTTATTGTATATTATCGTAATGAATGCCGCTCGGATATAGATAGATTACCCAGATCGTGACCATCGAATTTACGAAAGGCAGATAAGGAATTGTCCTTTAAACGTTGGAACAATCATCCAGCCAACTATTGGCCTTAAAGAGACATCTGATGTGAACTGGAAAAAGCGCAAATTCGGAGCAATAGGTAGTTTGATTGAAATACCTACCCGGTTACAATATAACAGCGGAAGGAATTCTTACCCGAAATGGCATTGAAGGGCTCGTTCTCGTGAACGTCGAGAGCAGCTGCTCGAATGCGTCCATCTTTGAGTGCGGCTGCGAGAGCGGTCTCATCGACGAGACCTCCTCGGGCTGTGTTCACCAAAAAGGCACCTACATAGAGTCAGGAGTAAACGGAATTTGTTGTAGCTATTATTGTATGATGCGCTGCAAGTGTGAAAGGGATCCTTAAGTTATCTTTGGCAGTATCATGTTGCCATTGCAGATAATTAGTGTTGGACCCTTCAGGTCTGTTTTGGCACCGTTCATATTTTTTATTTTAATCGACTTCATTCAGTTTAAGACCTCTCCTGCCCTTTTTGTGTAAAACCATTGCTTGCGGGGTGACACCACATGTTTCCTTGACGCCCGTTCTTCGAAACTGAATTTCGATATCCGGCAGCTTATCGAAGATCAAAAACAATGTAAGAAGCTTTTCAACAGCTTGGACTGGTTTGGATACGTTTTATTCAATACGAGTAGCACGCTTTTTATCCTACTACACCTCCCACAAAAACGCTTAGTACTGATCCAGTATGACCTTGGCGGAGCGTCGGTATTCATGTCTCCTGCTTGTCAGCTATTTGGGTCTAACAATTCATGAAACAATTGGATGGCACACCCATGTGCAAATCCTATAGCCTAGATTCTATGCGGTTATTTCTTCGATCCGCCATCTTTGCAGTATTCCCATTGAGGGCTTTACTTTAACCTACAAATACTGCTGTTGCTCTTCGTATGTTTATTGAGAGTGGCGGCAATTATTATTAGCAAAACGGACATTATTCAAAACGATGCTCTTAAAGCATAGTTCGTAGGCCAGATCAGAGAAAACCGGGTTTCCGATTTTTTTTGCCGACGGTCTTGTTCTCAATTTATGGATAAGGTTCACGTGACTTATTTGACAATTCTTGCTTTCAAAGCTGTAATAGACTCAATTTTTCCCGACTAAGAATTCAGTCACGGCTGCTGTAAAAAGGGTCTAGCCGACGGCTCACAACATTTAAGAAATCTTCGTCCTTGATTTGCTGCTGCTACGCTGCTAAAATGTATATAACGTGAGACCTTGAGTCTTATGAACATCTGCTGAGCCGCGTCTCCATTGGCTGGACGCAATTGTATGGTAACAATACTTCTGTACAATGTGCCGCTGTTTGTACGAAATGCCTTTGTAGTTATAATCATATTCACCAAACCATTGAGACACGTCATTTGGACACGTAAAACACCGTATCATTATACTTCCTATTGATTATTAAGAAGTAAAATGATACGGTGCAAGATCTTAAATGGTTAATAATCGCCGTCTCAAAACTAAGCCATACTTTGAGTTGCATTGAATATTAAATAACGACATAATGATAGCTCGAACTCCATATCGGAATTCAAACAACATAGAATTAAATTTATGCGCGAACGCTGAGTAATCAATTCTTTGCGTAACATCCAGATATAACTAATCATATTTTTGTTTTAGAGTGAAACGGCCAATTTTAAAGAATCGTGACAGATTTTAGACTGCTGCACAGCGTTAACCGTGTTTCCTCAGAAAGCTAGCGAGTGAATAATGCTGATAACAAGCTCGACTTCCTTTTAGAAAAACCACCATATCCTACATTGCGGAGGTCAGCCAGTTCGGTCACCCTTGTCGCCTAGACGAGGGAAAAGCCACGTACGTTTTCCTTACGATATTGTACCTTCACCTTGAAATATATATTGTAGTGTCGCCTTACAACAGGCGGTTGCCTTTTACATATCAGCTTATAAATAAGGCTCCCTATTTTAATTTATGCTATCAAACCTAACAAGACAGCGGGGCTGTCACCAAAGGGGGCTCTGCAGTCAGAAGCACAATCTAGTGTGGCGACCGAACTGCGATTCGCTTCTGATCCGACCGCCTGTTCGCTTCGGAGCTCGCTTGAGTTCTTCCTGAGTTGCCTCGAGGCGCCTGCACTCAAACCGAGTAGGGGCAAGACCTTGTTCCTAAGCCCGTTGCTTCGACTGAACGCTGTAATCTGATGCACCAGACTAACCCGTTCGTTCCCATCGCACTTTGCATGATCCTCTTCCCGCCATGCCCTCTAGCTTCCCTCGATCTCCCAGCCAGGCCCTCTCCCCTCGTTACGATCACATATCGCCGGAGCTATCGAGAGTTGCCTCCTCGGTCGAAGCAAATGCGAGAGCTGCCAGGACGATGAGACATGCCGTCCGCTCGAGGAATCGGAAACCGGAGCATCGGTTGTAGACGCTGCATCTGATGAGAAAAGGGCCGAAACGAGCACGGAGGCTGTGACCAAAAAACTGTTGCAATCGGCAATTGTCTTCTCGGCGACAACGCCTTCTCGCGATCTTCCTCCGGACCGGTTCGCAAACCCATATTTGTTCTCCAAGTTTTTCCGCCCGTCTCGCTTGCCCGTTTGCTCGATGTGTTCAGACCATGCGATTACACCCCGCACTTCCGCGTACGTTCCCTTGCGTGCCCCCCTCCCACCAGACGAGCCTTACCTCATTACCTTGTAAGAACCACTCTCAAACCTTAACTTTATTCAGTTTTCAAACTCATCGCACAGGCTTCGACTTGGTCAGCATAACATCTGGTACGCTGTCTCGCAGCACAGGGCCATGCGAGTGGATATACCCGAAAGTCCTGGCAGGCAGGACGCCCTCGAGTTTTGTCCTGTTTATTAGTGCAGTGGTCCCCTGGGCGTGCCATGTTACTCTGTGCGATAGCTTCAAGCAGGCACGCCGGCCAAACAGCCGGAGGATCAAAATGCTGCTGATGGCGTATGGAGGGGATAGATGGCTAAGTTGCTGGCCATTCGCCCTTACTCTCCTTTCATCGCCATACGGCAAGCTAGTTATCCCTTGGACATCATCGCCTGCCAGTCGGACGGACCACTCTTGGGCGGTTCGAGATCGCAAGATGATGAAGAACATAAGCATTTTGCATTTTCGAGCCAAGAACGTAACAAACCCTCGCCCCCTTCTTTCCTAAGTCCTGTAAGGGTACTGGAGACAAATAAGAGGATGCACGGCATTGCTATTGTGCTTCAAGTGAAGGAGCTGGTCAAATGCCTGGATGGCTACATTCATTAACTAGTCTTTTTTTCGTACCGTAGCAGACACGGACTTAGTTGCCGATGCCTTGGACGTATATCTCTCGGGATCAATTTTGTTTGTACGCGTCGATTTCCCGAAATACTTCTATTCCTCGCTATAATATCGTATGGCATACGTACCAGGCCTCATCTGCTTGATGGTGTACTCGTTGATAAGGTGATGGTTGTGTTCATTGAGGGTACAGTGGAGCGAGACGCAATCACTCTGAAAGAGCAAATCCTGTAGAGTATACACCCGTGCGAGACCCAGACTCTTCTCCTCGCCGTCCGGTTTGTATGGGTCGTAGAAGATTACGTTGAAACCGAACGCTTTCGCCCGAAGCGCGACGGCTGTTCCTACGCGGCCAATACCGACAAGGCCCAGCGTATCACCACGAATACGGGCGCAGCCTTGTGCCGCTTCGCGCACCTGTTCCGGGCCCTGAAACTTCTTCCCGTCGCGGACCATGTTCGCCAGCCAGTACGTGCGGCGATACAGGTTGAGTATGTGACACATTGTTGAGTCGGCCACCTCTTCGACGCCATAGCCCGGCACATTGCACACGGCAATACCCAGCTCGCCAGCCGCCTTATAGTCGACATTGTCGATGCCTGATCCAATACGAACGATGATCTTGAGCGCCTTGAACTTCTCGAGATCCTCCTTGGTCAGGGTGATCGTATGCCACATGAGTGCGCCGATTGCTTCGTTCAGGACCTTCTCGTGAATCTCCTGTGTGCTCTGCGCATCGCAGAACGCCACCGTGGCGACATCCTTGAGAATGGGCATCTCGACCGAGCAGTCCCGCCCGTCGAGGAGGGCGACGAGTGGGCGCGCATGCATTGCTGGCCCGTTGCTGAGCGGCCGCGGCACAGAGGTGGGCAGCGCGGGCGGCTGGTCGACGCGGGGCCTCTTCAGAGGGTTCTTCTTTTTGTCCATAGAAGCACCACCGGTCACGGCCGACGGGGTCACCGACAGCGCCGGAAGCTGCGGCAGTTGCGGGAGCTGCGCAAGCGGAAGCAGGCCGGCTGCGCCTGCTCCCCAGATCGGGAGAGCGCCTGAGGTTGGGGGAGAAGCCAGCGGACCGCTTGCCGGTGTCCTCGGGAAAAACGGCGCCTCCTACAGCTACGCGCCACCTCCCTCGTCGCCGCTCCGGAATAACGCCGTAGCCGACGCCACCTGCTCGAGTCTCGTGCGAACCCTCGCAGACCGATAGCGGTTGTACAAGTCGGCCTGAGCGACCGGAATAGCGGGCAGGTGGCTCACCTACCTAGCCACTGGCAATACCCAATGGCGGGGCAAACGCTTGGCCTTATCTGGCGCGGTTGAACCTGCCTCGCGCCTTGCTCACCTCCACTCCTTTTGCAATCGGCACTCAGGTATCTCCATCACTACCTGCAAAAAACAACGAAAAAACGAGAAGCTAGTCACCAAGATTTGCTGTCGAAAATTTGTTCATTCGCAAACCCCGTACCACGGCATTTCTTCGACCTCGGAACGTTATATATATATATATATATATATATATATATATAT
>MNPL01001112.1:0-39794 GCA_002081605.1 Tropilaelaps mercedesae | reverse complement strand
TATATATATATATATATATATATATATATATATAGACGATCGATTCGATCTCTCATCTAAAATTTGTTTTAAATGCTCCATTGTTTAGCTAGCCTGTTCCCAAGCGTGGTCCAATATTTTCAAACGAGAGTTTGAAATTTTTTTGTTCTCGTGGTGGGCTTTCCGATCGAGAAGACGAAAAAAAACACCGTAGACGTTTCAAAAATCGTCAATTTTCGGAGTATTTATGAAAAAGCCTAGGTGAAATTGATTCTGAAAGCATAACCCTGCCGTGAGAACGCAACTCTTCGAACTAAGAGCGACAAAAACTAAAGAAAGCCCAAATGTTTCCCAATGGACGACCGAAGAGAACGTCAAAACTGGGCAGCATTTACATATTCAATGATTTTTAGGCATTTCCGCAACCACGATGACGAATTATGCTTTTGAATTTTATGTTAAGAGCCATTTCTTTGTAGGTTATAATCGAAACGAAAAGTACTAAATACTAATTTCTAGTCAATGGCAGACGCCACATTATGCCTGAGCCCAGGCAGCAGAGAGGCCCGGAGACAACTCCGAAATGCTGCCAACTTTGCAAAGCCGAGGAGCCAATAGAGACTTCTCATCGACCTTGATTGAAACCCAGGGTTATATCAGCGAAACTTGTAGAACCTGTGACTGCAACACAGTCACTCTGGTAGCACCCTTAAATCCCTTAGACGTCAGCCTTTCAAGAAGATTTTTCTTTCTCTCAAGTCGAATTCCACCGTTACCAGTGCGTTCGGACAGCCCTCTCAAGTGTTCGTTGAAATAACCTTCACTTTAATAGGACCCACAAATAACGCTTTATGGTCAAATCGGTATTCTTCGCTTTCACTTCGGCAGTTATGGTAATACACTAAGGTTTACTGTAACTAACATGGCTGAAATACCACCATTGAGTTTACCTGTTGAGTATTTATTTTAGCGGTGCAGCCTTTCACTATTTCACTGTGCAAGAAATATTTTACTTGCACAGTGAAATAGTGAAAGGGTTGAAGAAGTAAACAATCCAACGTAAGGACAACTAACTCTGAAGGCACAATTAACGGGTACGTCGCTTTGAGTAATTCTCTACACCAAGCAATACGTATTACATGTATGCGCAATACCATACAAAACAAGTCGTTTGATGTCTACAAGTTACGTTTACGGTAGTTAGTTGTTTGTTAAAGACTGCATCTGGTACACGGATGACAATATAAAAAACGGAAAGGAGTCACTACTATGTTGTGAGATCGGTATATTCTGGTTTATATTAAGTGTTTCTTGTGATTACTACATAATTTGAGCAACGCTTTGAGTTTTTATAAAGGCAAAAAAAAGCTATCATTCCTTAGTAAAGAATACATTACTTCAGTTATACCAAAAACAATCAGATTTATTTGATGGGCTTCGTAAGTACTTTTCTGTTTACAAACATGTAGTAAGACTAACGAATGCAGTTTTTGTAACTGGAATAATAAATATAATATTAGTTTGTTAATTAAATATTATGGGCTTAATACTTTCATAATTAATATTAATGTGTCACAGTCGTAAACATCAATGTCCTAATAGTAAGTGTGAATGAAATACAACCACGTAACTTAAATAAAACTACATCAATTTACAAATAAAGTGAAACCACAATTTCCGACTACCAGTCAGTGTTACATGTTTATTTCGTGTATGTGTAATTTTCCAACAATGAGTATATTTTAAAAATTATTGAGCAGAACGAGCTATTGTCTTCTTTATTTGAAAGAAGAGGGAGGAGTTGATGATGCAAGCTTACAAAGTTCCTCCTCAAGAATTTTTCTGTTTGCACGATGTTTGAAAATTAACTTGCCGTTAAGATGAAATACTGGTATATCATACCTGAGAATAAACAAAGAAAAGCATTATTCTATAGCCTGTGGTTAATCTGCAGGAAGTGCCCAACCATGGACATGAAAAAACCACGCTCACACAATGGCGTTAATCTGCCCCTAATTGTGGGCCTGCGTTTATATATGAAACGAACTCCAGCCTATAGTCGATTCGATCGTATAAGCTGACAGAATAACTGCGGCAAATAACTCACTTGTACTTGCTATAGAGCTGTGGATCTTTCTCTATGTCGACTGTCTTAAATTCTACACGAGGCAGCAGATCCTTAAGCTCGAGTTTGGCCTCCTCACACAAAGGGCATATCTTTTTCGTAAAAAGGGTCAATATGGGTTTCTTACTTATGTTGTGGTTGATTCCGTCACCGATGTTGCCTCTAAAATTGGTCCAAATGAAATCGCTTGTTAAACACCTGCTTTGAATAATGCTTTTTAACTTCGTGCAGACGTGCATAGTGTTAGTGCACTGAAATACTTTGCATACTTATGGATCGCATGAACATATGACGCTCATGCATAACTTCCTTCTGAATGTTGTCTTGGTAAGGGCATAACGATCTTCACACTTACAGATATCTCTGTAAAAATACACGGAGTCTCGGAGGGATACTTTTCAATAATATTTGCATTGTATCGTAGAAAAATCGTTTTGTGCAAAGATACACAAGTAAGATCAAATTCTTTAGTTAATTCTAAGCTGGTTTCTTGTTCAACAATTTTATCGGGCTGACGGAACGCACCGGCATATCAGCTGATCGTTGCTTACCTATCGAAGAACGGAAGGGCTTGGTGACATGGGAAGAGCATATTATTGTCAGGACTATAAGGTATTATCTGGAAACGAAATATTTTTGCTAATTTGGCTAAATTATCTATTACAATTATGTGTTTCGCAAAAGAGTCGCCTATCACGACTGCAATGTACGAAGCACTCTCGAATCAGAGCCGCCAACAGTATACAAAGATTCGCGCGGAAAAAGCAGACAACTCATGCACCTTTTACGCGGAATAGTACTTACACAATATTTTTGGGGTTGACCGTCAGCCAACATTTATGATCCACGGTAGTACTTTTTGCATTAGTTCGTGAGACGGATTCCATAAATGTAAATGTGCAACGGCGGGGATCGAACCCGTGCACCTACGTGTCTCCTCCGGTCACAATAGGCACACGAATGTACCAAGCCGCCGAGCTTGACACTTGTATAGGACACCAGAAATAGAAATATATGTCTAATGTTTTTACATACATGTTAAATAAGTTTTCATTTTTTTCAAACAAGTAATGTATTTAAAATGTCGATTTGCTCGCAAAACAAACAGAAATTTTTTACTTGATTTAGTTGTCTTTTAGATTGCACAAGGTTTCCCGTGGAGTGGATCAGCGGTTTAAATATTACTAACATACATACGCTACGAAAAAAAGACTGAAATAAAGCATCTCTTTGTAATAAAGTTCTCTTTGCATTCTTGGCAAAGAGAATCACAATAATCGAAGTAGCTCATACGTGCATACAATAGGATGTAATAATACATACATATGTAAAGTATATGTGAGATAATATTTAAACGTATGTAAATCTCGACTGTTCCAAAACGGACTTGACAGATATGAAATAATTACCCTACGAGTATTCCTCGGGTATCCAGTACCAATTATATACAAATGATGTTCACAATACGAAGAGAGAAGTCCGAATCAAACAAGAATGCAATGAAAAAAGGATGTGACGACCAAATATTTCTGCGCCACCGACAATGCAAGTTAGGGACGTCATCAGGCCTGTTGCCTCATCATATAAATGCACATAGAAGAAATACACATAAAAGATTGTTAGTCAAGTTTAGGTGCATAGCACAATCTGACCATATGGATGTTTATAAAGCGGCGCACTATATAGCAAGAGAACTCAATCTTTGTTTGAATCGTGCGTGCTCCAACAAGTGGGTACAAAACGGGATTATGCAGAAGAGCACATGCCGGTTGTCAAAAACAATATTTTATCTTCCTCGATAGTTAACCGATATCTACACTACGATAATTTTATATGTCCCGATTCAAAAGACGAATTACAACCTGTTTAGTAGTAATTCATTCGATTTCAGAAGTGACATGTTTTTTAGTGACTTGTTTGAATTCAGAGTAAATTCGTCACAATAAATTCTAGAAATGCCTATTACACAAAACTAGTCAAACGTAATACATCACTCCTCTCAGCACATCCCTGATACGACGCCTTGTGGTGGTCAGGCGCAACACGCCTACAGGACACAGCAATGCCTAAAGCCTGTTTTTTCAAAGGATTCCAATGCGCTCGTGTAAACAAATGCAATAAAAAACATGAAAAGTACGCATCATTTACGCATAGACCCCGCGAAAAAAATATGTATCAAACTTTCAATAAATATAAGATGTGATGACTGTCAATTATATTCCTAAAAAAACACATTACCTCGTGAACCGCGCCAACAAAAAACAGCTAAAATTTCTCAGGTGCTCTATATTTATTTGTACATGTACTTTACATTAACATAATATTTTTTTAAACGCATGCTTCAACGAACCTCGAGCAACCTGTTATCACTTTTGTGCATACAAAGAGGGCAACATAAGTCACGACTGTATATATATATATATATATATATATATATATATTGAACAAACGTAAAAGACCAGAAGAAATAATTTCCAAGTATTCAACTGGTTCAGTGTTAGCTTTATTTTCTTTGCAATCATTCGAATACATTTATATTCACTAAAATCTAAACGATAAAGTAAGGTATTACTCGTTATCGTTCTTTTTTATACAATAGTAGAAGTTTCTTCCCATCCATTTAACTAGGTATGTTAATATTTGTTGTTGATGATGAACTGCAATTGTTTTTGCCGTTCATGCGAGGTTCCGTCGGATGTATACGTATGAAATTGCACCTTTAAAATATTTTAAACTGGCAGCTCTTCACTCTGCATCAATTTCCTCCTTCTGATGTATTTGTGCCGTTCTTCTACTGTTCTTCGGTGCTTTTCGACTTGATTCCAAATGACAATTTGCTCCTCGAGCGGGATTTGTGAGCGATAGTCTACCATTAAGTCGTACTTTTCCCAAGGTTTCGACGTTTCTATCGCACCTCTGACGCGTTTCTCAGAAAGCTCGAACGGTACAATCATACCTGTAAGTATAACGTTCCACGACATTCGGAACTTTGTTAGGTTATGACATTTATGCTGGAACAGCCGGTTAACTCAGCACACACCATATTTCCGAAAAATCGATAAAAAAAACCCCTGACCCTGTTTCAGAGAGGGGATCAACGTCTCAAACCGAAACGTTTAGCTGGAGCCATAAATTACTAGTAATCTGGATATTCTAACATATGTGTCCTATACGTCGTACCTTTAAGTTCCTTGCGTTCCCATCTCTGCGTCCAAGGTAACCCTTTCATGATAGCCTTCGTTTCATTAATCGGCACGGGAGAGCCCTCTGGATGCTGTTCAGGCTCCATATTCCACGGGACTGTTGAAAATTCTGGAAGCGCATCTCTAAACACCGAAAAGACAAAAGTGGAGAAACCAGTATGTCGAATTAGTTTTCACTAAAAACTAATGACTTTTTAGCTGCATTACTATATCTGTGGATTATATCAAAACATAATCCAATGATATTAAGTGCATAATATCTTAATCTTGCAGTTTAATTAGCAGTATATGAAGTGCCCTTACTTAAAAGTCCTTTTCCCAACTTGCGATTAGAGACAGCGCTACTTGGTTGTCATTTTTTGACGATCGAGTACCTTCACTTGCATATCACTTGCGACAATTGTGGCGAGATCTTTAGCAAATTTTTCATCTTACCTAAGAAACGACAAATCTTTGTCGAGTCTCTTCTCTAGTCGTAGGACCTGGATCTCAAGTATTAATGGAGAATAGAGATCATACGTAATCTCGACGCCTTCATTTTCGACGATGTTCCGAAGCACTACTTGATGACGCAATCCGACGTCTTTGCTAAAGAAATCACAAAAAAATTGTGAAAGTGCAATTGGTTCTAAGCCTCGTAAATTAAATGTGCTCTCCATTCAAATTGTAAATATGTGCGGCAGTAATGATAAAACTTGGGGGTTGCAATGACAACCCCGTTTCTTCTCGATTCAATTTCACATCCAACCTGCTCCAAGTACGACTCTAGATGATCTACCATCCCGCTGAGAGTAGGTTTGGTTCTCAATTTGTAACGCATGCCTTCCAGTAACCAAATTACCCATAGGCAAGAAAAAGGCAACGGATTTACAATGGCAGAATATCTATGTAGCAGAACTTACCGTTGGATGCAGATTCCCACGAATTTGTTCTTTTTTCCTGGCGCGTTCTTATCGGAAACAGTAATCGACATATACGTACCAACATAAAATTCAGGAATATCCAGCGCCGTGCGCCTAAAACAACGTTCAATGTAACTTAATATTGACGCCTTATTATACTACGTTACTTCCTTGTTGGCATTAAAGCAAATGAAACCTAAATACAATTAGTAACTAGAATATGGACTTATTTCGCATCCGCTGAGCTGACTGACGAACAAGAGATTTTTCCATGTTTTGAGAATTCTTCTAAGAAACTTTTGAAGATTATGTACGTGAACTTTCACTGGAGTCTCCAATTAAAATCTTCTGTATAGGCTTATAAGAAAAGGGCATGTATAGAAGCTAGAACGTCCTTCCTTTTAAAAAAACATTTTAGTTGTTTGAGCATTTATCACAATTCAATCGGTGCTGTTTGCCATTTCGGCGCATTCTTTATCAACGTAGATTATAAGCCATATATAAGCCGTACATTCATAAATTCGGAGGCAACTTGGAATGCTACGAGCGTTCAAGTTCTGCTTCAATCGTAGAGCTGACCGAGTTTACGATTTATTTATAATAAAACAGTAATTATTGTGGGTCTGTAAGCAGTATAATTCTAGTGCCATTTCATCTTTTACAACTTGAGTGCATACGACTCACTTAAAAACATGGTGCCGATGCATCTGCGCACAGTAGTGTCATTAGGACGTTGTAGATTTCACGGATCTAAATGCATATCCGTGACAAATTACCAACATTAAATACTATTTAGTGTACATCCATTAAAAGAGTTTCATGGCTGATGCCAAATACTTCAGTCATAACTCTTTATGCAATATTATTATAGCAGTATTAAAACCTTGAAAAATAGCACAAATATAAGCCAATTAAATTTTTAATAACTGTACTTTCCAGTCCCATCCATTCAGCGGATTTCACACGAGTGTTCCATTTTTTCTACAAACCTTTTTAGCATGTCCCCAAGTTCGAGAGACTCCCGCACATGATTTCGCCGAGTAATGTCGGGTGCAGGTAACAAGTCGGGGTACATCTCTCTATAGTCGAGCGCTTTAGCTAAGTGATCTGGCATCGAATGAGCTGCTCGTAGTTCTGGGCAAGCTGAGATGTGATACCCCGACCTGCGCACCCCTAAAATTAACGCACGCCGCAGCATTGAAACCATGCTCACCGGTTGAGAACGAAAAATGTGCTTTGTTTACATTAGCGCTAATATTAGCAGACAATAAAGATGTTGTTTTTGATTGCAGTTCAGCTGTAAATTGACCAACAGCAGACGGTTATTTTTGTGCTAACTGGTCGAAGAACGTTGTGGGCTCTGGCAGTCGTAGTGTGCTACTTGTTTTGGTGAAATTCGTAGAAATTTTGGTGAATTCCTCAAGTCGGTGACGACAAGTTTTTTGTAAGTTATCTCGGTGAGTGCTTCCCATTGTAGCAGACGTTACAGTAGTGCAGGTCTTGTATAAGCCACTGTGCGACTGCGGCTCTTAAAACTGGTACGACATTATTGCAATTACGTTCAAGTTCATGATGACCCCATAAGCAACGATTCTAAATTCAGGCAATATACATTTGAAATTGGGTTACTGATTACTAACGTGGACTGTAGTTCGAATGTTAAAGTTGTGTCATAAACTTCTCGTTTCGATGTAATCGATTTTTTATCCATTATGAATAGCAAGATTTTTGTCACTTATATTTTTGTCGGTTATGCTTGGAACTATTTCAAGGACTTAGAAGTATCGTCAGGACAAGAAAAAGTTTCGATATCCTTCGTAGAGCCTCACCTGTTTTTCAAATCTACCACCTCGATTCCTATGTGTCCTGCGGATCGCACACCGGGGGTCTTACCATATGAAGTTTTCGACGCTACTTTACGCCTTCAGAGCTGCGGGCAATAAACGTGAAGTAAATATATTATCGTATTTACTTCACGATACTATCATTTCGTATCAAAATTAACTGTACAATTAATCACTGAACATCATTAAAGCTATCATTGAAGTGCGAATCGAGAAATACACAGATGATCAAGTTTAAAATTGCACTTCTACTCGCTTAAATCTATTGTCCCTGATTTTCGTTATAAGACTTGGAGATATATTAAGCGACTTTTCAAAGGATTTCGTGGTTAGTGAAGAGAGAATCAGATCAATAAACAAAAGAAACGCATATGCGATATGATTAATTACACATATACTATAAATTAGTATTAAGGAACTTACCTGCTTCGTTATTCGTTCATGCATTCGGGTTTCAAGGATGTGTAATGCATGCTTTACTCATATATGCTTTACTCTCTTGCCGTCAAAACATACTTGGTCCTTATGTCGAGTCATACGTCTCTATCATACGTCATACGTCGTTATTCGTTGATGTAGAACACGGCCTTTAGAGGCTTGCATTTCAGGCCCCTCTACAAAATCTATTGTGTCAACCAGTTCATTCCTCAAGCATTGATTACGCATGCATTTAGCTAACATGCTTTTCCATTCGCTAACTCAGATAGCCAAACGTTGTACCAGAAACCCTTGAAGATGGCGCAATATAAGGGTGCGGCCAGTGAGGCCGGCCGAGCGATGCAGATTCTAAAGCGTCGCGAGCGACAAAAGGAAGAGGTAGAGCTGAAAAGGCAGAAGATCGAACAGGAGATGCGCGTTTCAATGGGCGACAAATTTTCGTCACATTTCGATGCTGTCGAGGCGCAGATTAAGAGCGCAACTGTGGGTCTTGTCACCCTCGACGAAATGAAGGTTTGTTATAAGCGTCGTTTTATCGCTGTCAAATTACAGCGTGTATAACCTCTAGGGCTTTGTGTCTCGATATGAGATATATTGACTACAACAACACAACAGATGTCTGAATTTTGTTTCACCAATATTATTTTATTTAACAGGCGAAGCAAGAGGACGCAGTTAAGGAGCGCGAAAAACGTCTTGCACAAAAGGAAAAAGAAAAACTAGAAGAAAAGAGGCGTGCCGAAGATAAAAAACGGGCACAAAAAGAGAAGCAGAAGAAAGCTGTTAGTATTGCTTTTTGCTAATATCTCGAAGGTGTAGCCTCACGTTACAGAACTGTTTATCAGTCCTTAAAATGTTTCTATTAATGTTGCTAGATTCTGTTCTACGAGATCTTTGGAAGACAAAGCGGAGGTTACTTATTCCATAATAATAGCGCGCTTGGCAACATTATTGTTCCATGTCTTAATGAATTTGGATTCTAACTGAGACATCATTCAAAAAAGAATTACCACATGCATACTATGAATTTTTTCACACCAAAAAGCCTAAATAGCAACGACCCAATACGATCGTTTAACGCCTATTTTCTATCCCTAGTCTTTATAATTGAAACTGTCAGGTTACTTAACTGACAATGCGTCAAAGTCACAACTTTCTCTGTCGCGTCGTGTGCTGCCATTCCCAGATCCAGGCACTATCGTTCAATTTTGACGACGAGGTAGATGAAGACGAGGAAAATCAGGAAGGCAACGACTCGGATGAAACCGGAAAAAAATCCACCAATGACAGCGCTCAAGAGAAATTTGGCTCTTTAACCGGCGAAGACAACAGAAAGGACGGTTTTGACGGCAAAATCGATCGAGTTGATGATGATGACGCTTCCAGCGATAGCAAACGTTTAATAGAAGACAAAGGACCAAAAACGCTAATCAGAGAAATTCGAGTAAAAAAAAACCCTGACGTAGACACGTCGTTCCTACCTGATCGCGAGCGTGAGGAAGCGGAGCGCATGATCCGAGAAGAATTGCGCCAGGAATGGAAAGACAAACAGAAAGCTCTCAAAGAAGAAAATATCCAAATAACGTTCAGCTACTGGGACGGATCTGGACATAGACGGGTTGTCGACATGAAAAAGGGTAACTCGATCTATCAGTTTTTGCAGCGATGTCTTGACGCGCTGCGGAAAGAGTTCTACGAACTAAGAGTGGTGTCGGCCGATCAGTTGATGTACATTAAGGAGGATTTAATCATACCACACCACTACACATTTTACGACTTCATCGTCACGAAGGTACGTCAACGTTCTGTGAACGTAATGACTGACTCTGTGGTGTTAGGTTCGATATCTATGTGTGTCTATTTTATTTTCCTCTATTGTAATTAGGTAATGAAGCATACCGCGCGCGATGGTTTGATAGGGCGAAGATGAAACCTGGTTGCATGATTGGTGATTAACCGTTTCTGAGCTAAGCGTATCGTTTTTTTTCAATAGGCACGAGGCAAATCTGGCCCTCTCTTCGCTTTTGATGCGAGTGAGGACATCCGTATGACATCAGATGCCTCCAAAGAAAAAGAGGAGAGTCATGCGGGTAAAGTTTTGCTTCGAAGTTGGTACGAGCGGAATAAACATATATTTCCTGCCTCGCGCTGGGAACCCTATGATCCTACAAAGTGCTACGACAAATACACAATCAAGGACAAGAAGAAGAACAAGGACGGCAGTGAAAAAGACTAAAAACAATCGACTCCTTACCTTTAATTCTTTACTGTACATATCCTATTCGTCAGCTGGTTTAGTTTATTATCAAAAGATATTACGGTTCGTGAACGAAATTACGTTTCACCACTTTCTACAGCAGCGATCTACAATTGAGGCTATAATAGTTGCTCGTAACAACGAGAATTACAATGCATACAAAGCAAACGAAACGCGAAGGTTGTCGTATCGAATATGAACGAAAGCAATGCAGACATTATCCGTTTCGACATCGAGAACGTCGGTAATAAACTATCTGCAGTTTCGGGATTGAGCAATGTAATATATGTATACTACATATAAAATACTAAATATAAAATGTTCTAATTAAGCCGAGTTTCTTCAATCCAATAAGGTTTAGGCCAATTATTCAAACAACGTTTCATTACGCGCATTTTCTGGAGTGTTCAACTTGTATTGGCCTGAAAGCATTGTTGAAAGATCATATTAGAGTTTTGACACTTTCTCACCGTGAGCACCGTGTTTACACGGAAGAGCCTCACCACTGGGCTTATTAATTGAAATTCAAAGTGTATTTAATGTAGCTCTTACAACATCCCTAACTTCAGCGTAAGGACGGCCAGTCTCACAGCCATACCTTCTGTCATGCCTACTTGACAAATAACGGACAAGGAATTGCCTGCTATGTGATATACTTTTGTGTAAACTGTAAATAAATACATCCTTTATAACATTTGAAAGAGACTACCGGTTCTTTAAAAGAATCCTTCACATTGGTTATTATTGTGGTTCTTTTAACGTGAATTCCATCAGCCGAGCACCGGATAAACGTCAACAACGTGTCGGTGGACGTCACCATAAATGCGTCGCGTCTCGTCGTGGTTCTACTGTTCTGTGTCAATCTGGAATAAACCTTATCTCTTGCGTCTCTCTAGCGTTGTTAGGAAGTCGGTGGAAGTCATTCAAACCAGCACAGCACGCGTTAGAATCGGAGCGGTGATATCGTCGCGCTCCGTTGAACATTTTGTCCAACCGATGCTTAGACGCGCATATGTCTTTTGAGTTAATGGTTTGGTGCAGACGCAATTGTGTGTGGTATCGTTTGGGTTGGACGAAGAAACCATAACAAAAAATAGCGTATGGGTCCGACACTGGGAAATCCATTGGAAAGCGATGGCGGTCGACAATACACCTCATGTACGCTCTTGCACTGTGATAATGTTCAGCTCACAGCTGAAGGCCGTACCGCTTCAACCGACGAAGTTGGCGATGACCCCTCGTTTATAATGGGGCAAATGGGGCGAGAAAGAGTCGAGTGTGACGGAAAAAACGTAGTAACCTAGCCTAAATAAGAATGAATTTTTTACAGCACGACTGGCGATAATGCAGTTGATTAGTTTGCTGAACCGCAGTGATACCTAGCGGAGTGACACTAGTCTACAGGTTGTCTACGGAACACGTGCGGCTGTATTTTGTTTCAAGTTAGCTTCCTGTGAATGGTAAATTGTTACCGATACATTCGAGCCTAAACCAGCGACAGCAATTGAGAACTGAGATCGTACGTACACAACAATCCGACGAAAACTAAAAGCACGTTCTCGTGCGTTCTTGTGCTATCAGCCTATTAGTATATACTTAATATAGAGTTGGACTTAAAAATAGTGGCTGAAAAATCAACACCACTTACAAATGTGGATCGGAACCCCAGATGTTTTTGTTGATGTTTGAAAGTGTTTTAACAGTCCTTGGTCACCCTAGACATGCACTCGTATTAGCTACGTAGCGATTGGTATCGCTCTCACTACAGTTGAAAAAACAGCGCCTGTTTGTCATCTTTGTCCGGGAGTGATATTTTGCCAGAGGGCAATGCGACCCGTATCGCTACTACTGGTAGCTGGATGTGCGACTGGGCCAACTATTGGAAGCGATTATGAGCGTTCATCGAACTATATCGAACCGTAGGACATGGGCGTACCCGACTTCTCGGATCGAGTGCCGGGTTCCATCGGAAATATGCGCCAGCACGTAAAACTTGAGATTATCTAGATGGCAAGAAAAAACTAGCTATTTTATCTGGTGACGATGACCAAGAAAGACCATAATGAAGCTGTTTACTGCTTTCACCATCATTTTAAAGAACTGCGCTTGTAAAAAACTTAATCACCCGCTTTCCCCAAGGCGAACTCTTCTAAATCCTAAATAACCCTCATTCGGAAATATTGAGCTTTTTGAATAATTGAACGCATCTTATAACGAGCACAAAAAAACGCTAGCAAACGGGAATACTTTCCTGAAGCGTGGTCAACTTTTAAACTACAGTTTTACACTGAATTGTCCACTTGTAGACAACAATAGAAATATTTTTAAAAACATCTACCTGAATGATCGATTTACTTGGCGATTGAAGTTAACCAAGAAGAGACCAAGAAATGAAATCCTACCATTCAAATAAGTTTCGACTACTGACTTCGTGCGCTCGTCTGCATCCGTGTGTATGGTTATATGGATAGTCCGGACGCCCCCGTAACGATTTACCAGTCAGGATATAGCGTTGAGTAGGCATTCCATTCTCCCGGAAGATCCTACGGGTTTGGCGTCGAAGACCAGCATACTCGAGCGAAGGCGAGGCGCCCATCGAAGAGACCATGAACCTGTTGCTGTGCTTCGTCAAATCGAAGGGACTATGGAGGTGCATCCTCCTTCTGGTATGTGTTTGAGGACAAAACCTGCTCAACGACTGTTCGTCCAATTTATATATATATATATATATATATTGGTTACACTTATGGTCGTGAATTAGTTAATGTGACTATTGTAGTGACGTTATATAATAGAAAACTATTCTGTAAAGATATACGTGTCTGTAAAGTAACGTGTTGAATTGTTGAATATATATGTATATAGATATATACAAAATTTGCACTAATACGCTTCGTTACTTGTGTCACGTTTTTGAAAAAACTGATAAAGGTGGAGTAGTCTATCATGGTCCGCGGTCGCCCCTTAATCATCCTTTGAAGGCCGCCTGGCCAGCAATCGCCCATGCAGCTCGCGCCTTTTATCGCGGTTATCCGTTACGTCGAGAACGCCGCTATGACTGACGATTGGCTCGACGTCTCATCTTGATCGTCGAAGAGGAAGAAAAGGAAATACATCAAGAACCTATTATAGAATCATTTTCAATTGAATTAGACTGGAGATGAGTTGAGATATCAAAAAGAAAAAGAAGCATAGCCACCTCTATTAAGTTAGTTACAGTGTGCCTCTGGCAAGCACTTGTAAAAAAAACCGCTTGTAGTGGAATGAAGGAAGACTTTGATCGATTGACAAATTAAGTGATTTAGACACTCATGATGCAGAATTGCTTAGTTTTCTACCAAAACGGTTTTTGCCATTGTAATTGCCGCGACTTTCTTCTGCGTCGTTCATATTGTTAAAAGAGATTTCCCATTTATAACTTCAATTTTCGCTAAACTGTGGTTTCTTAGGTTGCTATAAATAATTCCAACGAAAGTCGTTTAAAGCGTATAAGCGATAGTATATTGGAACAGATGCCCTCTTGTTTGTGAATTTACACAGGAATCTGCATTCTTTTGTTCTTGTATCAATAAACAGAGATGCACGCTGGAGCCGGAGTTTGCGCAGGCTATTTATGAGGGCCGTTAAGCATTGTTCTTGAATCGTCTCATTATCATTGCTATTGCTCAGTCTTTCAATATTAAATTAGAGTATCAATTAGCATGATTGTTCCAAACTTGTTAGTGTTATATGCATGCATGTGCTACTTGGTGTATGGCACATATTCTCAGTGCGGGCGAAATGAAAACACCTTTTCACTTTTTCAGGAGAGGTTTGCAGGCACGACCGTAGCTATTCCTTTCTGCCCTATCTAAAAGGTTTCCTCGGGGATGGACCGTCTGGTAGTAATAAGTTTACCTTTGTATTGTTGTTCGATAATATCACAAGGTTGCAGAAGTCTTTCTCTTCTGTACGGTGCCATTTGCTGCGTTATTGAAAAATCTGCGTAGAAGCACAGGAAAATGTCAGTAATAGCGCCAAAATACCCTTATTACCTAATTCAAACAAATAATTCTATATAGGTATCAGGAAAACTAGCTGTCAGCCAAAGAAGAACGTCACACATTTATCTATCATGTTTACAGTACATATTTATAATAAACCATTCAATACGTACGCATTCAGTGTTCCACACCACTCGTTTAGCGTTTCTGTATCATCAAAAAATGTTATTTTTCAACAGATACTTACGATCGACTTATTGTTACTATCGTAATTATTACATTCATTATATGCTATGCTAAAATCCTAACAGCTACACATCACCACAAGTTCTACGATGAACCTTTCCCCCCAATTTCTTTAGCACTTGCTGACCTAGCCCTACTCGGCTCTGCATCGCTAGTCTTCTGTTTTTGCTCGGCCGTTTTTGGATCCCCCACTGAAGCCTTTTGATCTTCTCTGGGCTGATTCCAACTTTGGAGCCCCTTCGGCAACGACGTATCCTCTTCAAAGGAACCTGTTCCTGCAACAAATTCTTCGTAGGTTGACTTCTCAGCAAAAGGCCGCTTGCCAAGAAGTTCGATCATATCCTCTCGGTTGAGGATCTCTTGTGCAAGAAGACGTTTGGCCACCTTTGGTGATATTTTGGACAATGGAAGGACAGAAGGATATCAAGTTTTTCGTTATCTTACAAATGACTGTCAATCTAAAATAAGTCTGCAGAATGGATGTTGACAACTACCCTTATATTCAGCCTGCAGTAATTCCTTTTATGGATATATACATGAGCTTGCGAACGACATGCCAAACCTTAGATGACAGATTTGAGAGTCGCTGATAATTGCTTGCGTGTTTCTATGCCAAATTGATGACATTAGCCACGCTTAACGTACAGTGATACAGCGAAAAATAAAAAAAAAACTGCACACCAGAAACTTTGTGCGAGTCTCTGTTGGTGCTACCTTTTCGACATCGGCCTTATGTTTCGTAAGCAACTTCATCGTTGCATCGTACGCCCGTCTGACCAGTTCCCGGACCTCGGAATCAATCAACTGCGCCGTCTCCTCCGAATAAGGTTTCTCCATGACCATGTCACCTGGCTGAGGCATATCAAACGATAGATTGCCCACTTTGGGATTCATACCAAATTGTACCACTTGAGCGTACGCACTTCGAGTAACCTGAAAGTGTTGTAATGTTACAAAATATAACAAATAAGTTTGACGGCCTGTTTTGGCACCTCAGCTAGTAACAAAAAAAAATCTAAAACAGTTCAATGATCTTAGTCCGCAAAACGAAGGGACGCACATATGACGTTTAGTATATTCGACTTAAATTCCCAGCGGACAAGCGATACACATACATACATAACGGCACTAGTCATACCGCTGAAGTAATGTACGTAACGCTTTTTGGTTCCGACTTGTTGGCACCGAGCGATCACAAACCACTATCTAAATCCACAGATACCCTTCAATATCAATAATGTCTCAAAATCGCAGGCTCGATTTCGTGCCGCCACTGCCTTACCAAACGGGCTGTCACTACGAGTGGGTTGATAAAACGGTTAGCATGGTACACACTACAATTATGCGTATAGAAGCCATTCCCTCCATATGGGACACGACGAGCACCCGCAAACCGCAAATAAAGACAAAACCGTTCCCTGCGACTGTTATTCGGCTCTAACCTTTTGAAGATCATCTTGAGCACCCGTGGTGATTTTACTGAAGAAAATTTGCTCGCTTACGCGACCGCCGAGGGTCATGCACATTCGGTCAAATAATTGCTCTGTCGTGTACAAGTACTGCTCCTTCGGAAGGTACTGAGCATAGCCAAGACCTTTACCACGCGGAATGATCGACACCTGCAGAACAAATATCAGCAATAAAATGAGCAAACTGGCATACCTGAAGGTACAACATATCAACGTTGACGAGATATATATGTCAGATAGAACACTAAGTAAGACTAACCTAATTAGCAATCATTCTTATTATAGTTAAGTCTTAGAATGGCCTGTAAGGCTCGTTTTGGCCTAACCGGAGCTAGCGAGAGTTAGAAAGACGGGCGAAAAAGCTTTTTCAGAAATACGGGTAATTTAGCCGGACATCCAAATCCGCCGATTAGCACAGGTATACATATATTAACATTTCATGGCATTCCCTCAGTTGTGTCTAATTTATACAATTAATCAAGTAGTTGGAATTGAGTGTAAATTGGAGCTATATACTTGTGCATGCTACTGTTGAAAGTACTTATCTGTACAGCCCTTTCACAAGCTAAGTTAAGGTTGTCATATTCCACTCCAAAAAGTATGTCAAAAGGCTAATAATTGCGTAGCTATTTTTATTTAGGTTTGGCAGTAACCTTTGAA
This sequence comes from Tropilaelaps mercedesae, assembly GCA_002081605.1. Lineage (NCBI taxonomy): Eukaryota > Metazoa > Arthropoda > Arachnida > Mesostigmata > Laelapidae > Tropilaelaps > Tropilaelaps mercedesae. The sequence continues at coordinate 22,688 of MNPL01001112.1, read as the reverse complement.
TAGGGAGCAAGCGACACTCGATCCAACGAAGCAACTGAAAGTTACCTTCAAAAGAGGATCGGCATGCTCAAGGAACCAACCGGCCACAGCATGTCCGGCTTCATGGTAAGCGACAGTTTTCTTTTCCTCGGGTTGGAGGACGTTTGTCTTCTTCTCCATGCCAGCTACGACACGCTCTATCGCCTGCTCAAAATGCTTCATCTCGATGCTCTCGAAAAGCTCACGCGCAGCAATTAGTGCGGCTTCATTGCAAACGTTGGCGATGTCCGCGCCCGTAAAACCTGGCGTGAGGGCTGCCATTTTCCGGGAAAGGTCGTCTTTATTCAGGTTTGTTTTAAGACTCTTTAAGTGAACTTTGAAAATACTTGCACGGCCCTTGATATCCGGCGCAGGCACGAATATCTGCCTGTCGAACCTGCCTGGACGTAGCAGCGCCTTGTCCAAGATGTCCATCCGATTTGTGGCAGCAAGCACGACTACGTTGGTTGTCGTATTAAAGCCGTCCATTTCAACCAGTAGCTGATTGAGTGTGTTCTCTTGCTCCGAATGGCCGCCAATACTGCGCCCGCCACGCTTCCGACCAACGGCATCTATCTCGTCGATGAACAGGATACAAGGAGCGTTCTTTCGTGCCATGGCAAACATGTCGCGAACGCGGGAGGGACCCACTCCGACAAACATCTCAAGGAACTCCGATCCCGATACAGACAAAAAGGGGACATTGGCTTCACCGGCCGTCGCCTTTGCCAGTAAGGTCTTGCCAGTTCCAGGAGGCCCAGTAAGAATTGCACCCTTCGGGATCTTGGCACCAAGGTCGATGTACTGCTGGGGATTCTTGAGGAAGTTTACGAACTCCATAATTTCGATCTTGGCCTCTTCGCAGCCAGCCACGTCGCGGAACTTCACTCCAATATCATTCGGATTGATGAGCTTGGCTGTACTCTCGCCGATGCCAAAGATGCCGCGCTTTTTGGCCCCTCCCATCATACTCATGCCGCGTCTCCATGACCACAGCAGAAACGCGACCAGAAGTATGGTGGGCAAATGAGAAAAAAGGCTTGACTCCTCGATCTCGGTCTTGTAGATCACCGGAACATGGTTCGATGGATCGATATTCATTTCTAGCTGAATGTTCTCCAGATTCCGCTCGAATGCATCAACAGAGCCGATGGTAAACCATAGCGTACTGGAGTCTGAGCCGGAGCCTGGGTGAAGTCTAACCCGCACCCACTTTTTGTTGATCACCTCGAGCTTTTCGACCAACCCCCGCGACAGGTACTGCTGCACGAAATCTCTCCACGTAATTTCTTTGTATCGCATTTCGTTTAGGATCATGAAGCCGGTAAACAATGCTACGGCGATGAGAGCATATTGCACGAACTTGTCATCGTCGCCTGATGGCCCGCCGCTAAAGGGGCTCTTTTTGTCGGATTCGCTAGGTCCCCCGAACGGCCAGGGTGCCTGGTTCTGGCTTTTCTGCCTATTCGGCTCAGAGGCACGTGCATCGTGTTTCGGAGCTTCCCGGTCGTCCTCCGGTGGCTTTTGTGTCGAGGATAGAGTCTCCCAGCGCCGCATCGCCAAGGAGCTGGCATAGTGTCTGACGTCATTATTGACAATGGCTAATGACGGCCGACCGGACAAGCTCAGTCTCGAGGTCGGGTCTCCATGCCAGCAGAGAAGGCCGCGCGAGAACGAGCTCAGCGAAAGCGCAGCCGACGACCCCTTGGCCTTCCCGGCCAATAAATGCAACATGGGGCGTTCTAGCCCTTTGTGAATTTGTAGAAACCGATGGGACATCCTGACTAGTCGGCCTCAATAAGCTATTATTAGGGTGACACGCACGTACAGAAGAACACTCTAATGTTAAACACATTCGTTTTGTAAGAGGAGCATGAAGACTCGGTGTCCAATGTTTACGCTCGTTCTTAGCTATTCGTCGCACAACTCACCCTCCGGGGTGTGTTGTCGTTTGGTTGACACCCACGGGAGGGCCTTTAGCTTTCGACTCGCACCATGAGTCTCTTCTCGAGAATGATGCAACCTTCCAACAAATAGTGACGATGCAAGCACTAAAGTTGACATGATTTTTTTTGTCCTGTGCATACAGAACTGATACGAACGCCTCTGAGGTGAACGTAAATTAGCTATTATAGGTGAAATTCGTTGTTGAGACACATTGTAAGTGCGTCTCTTCAGGCCCTGAAGGGCCCTGCGGGCCGTTCAGCACCCAAATGGCGACACCTTACTAGCGACATCACAATTTATCCCAATATTTTGTCCCAGTTAATATCGGCTACTCGGACGGTTGGTGTTTAGCCAATTTACCGTTAACTTAATAGTGAATGAGTGTATTTCCTTCCGCACCGTTTGTTGAATAACTGCATGCTCTAGATGTGTGCGCTACAAATTCTGATGCTATGAAAAACCAAAATTTTTAAAGAATGGCGCCCGCTGAGAAAGCAGACGCTGGGCGAGCGATATGAAACAATCACATACTTGTTTTTTGTTATTGCTAGTAAAGCACGTGTTCGTCTTTTGCTACCTGAAAATATGTTTCATCTGAACAGGTGAAGTGAACAGCTCTGTCTAGATCTAGATCTCATTTGTCTAACTACGACAGAATTCATGTATTGGGTAAGTGGAGCTAAATACACAGCAAAGTTACAAGGATGGATGCTGTTCATTATACATATGTGCTTTTTCGCCAGCAACTATTAGACTGAAGCCTCCATATCTCATGACCATCGTGGCCTGTAATAGGATGGCGAATAACGGATATAACAATACATTTCGAGTTAATGTAACATTAACTAGCCTTAGGCCTTAACTAGCAAAAAAACACTGTTATGCTTAAACTAATTTGTCAGTTGTTCGCTGCGTCTCAGAAGTTTATCTGATACAAATTTAGTTATGGACTTTTGACAAGTAGGGGCACTGTCCGTGTCCGACTGTCTTTAGTCGCAACCTGTTTGTACTTGTTCTTTTAATATATGCGTTGATATTAGATATGTAGAGTGATTAAAACCGCCTTTGATTAGCCAATGTTAACTAATTTTATTAAGTTTTCATTGAAGCTTCGCTGAAGTTCGTAATTTTTTAGCAGAGTAGGAATACCATACCGTCCAAAATTTTTTTTAAAACGCGCGAACACGGTCGCCGTCCGCCAAAGTCGTTGTAGGTTATGAAAAAACCGTGGACGTTAAATGTTGGCTGATGATCAGCCTTAAAAAAAAAAACAGGTTATGAAATGTGTGTGTTATGAAATTTTGGATGCTTCATTTTGTATTAGTTTGCCACAAAATAGTTATACTGATACAAATAGCACATGCAATCGACCCAATGGTTATATCTCGCTGTTGGCAGGCGATTTTAGAACTGGATTGTACCTCAATAATGCATTGTTTATACATTTTTTTTGCTTATTAGCATTGATACTACTCTTTCGATAGTTATTAATTAATAAACCAATCAATGCCGTGACGTCAATTAAAATATTCCCATTCTCAAATACAGTAGACAGGAACTAACGATTTTACCTGAACAAAATTATTTTTTCAAAACATACGGAATTTCTTGATCAAAAACTATTTAAATACAAATGTAACAAAATAGAAAAATTGTTATTCAAGTTAACATAATATTTTTCTGCGTCACTTTGTCCTAAGGGATAGAGATTGTATCGCGCTGACGATGGGCGTGACAACTCAATATTTGCGTTTCGTTGCTGGAGCGTCATTTGGAGCTGTGAATAACACTGATGGCCGCGCAGTCTTCGTTCGGATTAAGTCGGCGAAACATCGCTACGTTGCCGTCACTGTCTGCGAGGACGTCATCCTATGGGATCTTAAAACTAAAGATAAACTTACTGTCTGCAAGGGTAAGTGATTTATAGCGAACTTGACCCCAACACACAAACCAACTAGGATACAGACTTAACATGTCCATAGTAGGAAAAATTAAGTAAATAAATAAGATTGCTGAAAATATTAGTTGCCTTTCCTCCAGGTAAGATTATGGCAACAATGAGTGTTGAAACATGCATGCTAGATACTTTCTTAATTCTTTTATACGTCTAACTATGCTGAGGCTCTGAGTGTGACGTAAATTTAAATGAGATAACCTCATTAAAAACCATCACTGTAATCTTCGTGTTTTGTTGAGCATTCGCAGTTCGAAAATGACAAGTGAATTTATACGTAATGGATGACTTTGTACAATTAGAACTTTACTAGCTTTTTATTTCCTAAAGGTTCCTGTAAATTTCGTTCTGTGTTTTGTCGTGCATAAGGTGAGGCATCTCTTTACTGAAGACTATTCGAAGTTTACAAGGCAAAGTCGTGATACGCAAGTGGCATATCGATGTAGAACCTGGGTTACTGTGGAGTTGTAGCTACGTTTTGATCCACTTCTATCAAAAAAGTTTCGGTTTCAAGATATTTGGCATTTACTGTTTGTTTCTTCAACATTGAAAAATTTGCTCTAAAACTTGGAAAAAACCGATATCTTATGTTATAAAACGTTTTATGTCTTGATGTCACTTGTTAGGCGCGAACCTTCCTTGTTCAAATTATTCAAACAATATGAGCTTACTTTAGCAGTATGTGATTCACTTAATTTAGTATACTCTCAAACAACATGAAAAGCTAGATCGCCTGTTCAATATAGGCCAGCCAACAGCTAAATATATGGGTGGGGAGGAAACTAATGCGATATTAAACATACAAAATGTTACGTCCTACATCTAGGTGATAAATCTGAGGCTGTGCGTTTGTGCATACTTGACGGAGGTCTTCTCGCTGTTGGTTATGCTGACGGAATAGTAAAAATTTTTTCTTTTGAGGATGGCTCTCTTCGAGTTGCACTTCAAGGTCACAAGGCCGGTGTGACCTGCATGGCCCTAGATCCGACTGGTAAGCATTTCCTTTAAACCTCCTGTGCAATCAGTCTGTTCTTTTTATTTCATCATTGTGACGTATGAAACTCTATTAGAACTGATCGGTTCTCAGTCGATCGAAACACAATCAGTGAAGGAAAAAATATTCCTTTGAATTAGTTCACGATTGTCGTGTTGGCACAGTACACTTAATTGAATATTACGTCAGGTATTACGCATATAAAGGTTGCATAAAGCTCAAATAAATTTTTAGAGACCACGTAGCACTGAAGAAAGTTAGGTGATATTTTATAAACCTAAACAATTTTTATATGCAAACAAATTCACCAATAGTGAATGAAGCTATATTGCACGAGTTGCAACAGGCTGAACTGCTGTTTTCGACAGATAAACCACAGGAGCGAGCTTTCTTCTACGTAAGAAAATATAACAGGAAATAAATGGTGCAATTTTGTATCTTACTGTATCATGATTCTGCTATTGATACAAATTCTTAAATAGGGAGCAAGCTAGTAACCGGAGGGAAGGATGGCGTTATCATCGTGTGGGACATTGTTAACGAGAGCGGCCTATACAAACTCAAAGGACATAAAGGACCTATAACCCAGGTAGCTACATATTACTGTGTTATTCTATAACCGTTTGTGACTTAGTACTATTTACGGTCAATATATCACTCAAATACAAAACAAATTTATATGCAGGCCTAAAATATAAAGTGCGGATTTGTCTTTGAGACTCACTAAATAGAGGTCTTCATTCTTACTCTTCTATTCAAGTTCTAACTTAATTTAAATCGAGGAACCAGAAAACACCAGCGAAAAACCTTAAATGTCCATGCGAGTGTCAGCTTGCTCAGGCTTAAACATGAAAAACATGGACGCCCATTATTCAACATTTTTTAATAGATTTTTTACAATAATGCTTTAAGAAAGGGGCAAGATTTGGCTTTTAACTTATGCACTAATGCATATGTCATTTTTCTAATCTATTTCAGGTAAATTTTCTATCTGAGTTGGTTCTCGTTTCTTCATCAAAAGACTCGTTCATCAAATTTTGGGACTTGGATACCCAGCATTGCTTCCATACGCTTGTGGGTCATCGCAGCGAGGTTTGGGACTTTGTGCTCATTGAAGGGAAATGGCTGGTTAGTAATACCACACGACTTCTCATTTCGGTTTATTTGCATAAAACACGTTCAAGTTAGTTTCGGTTGACTGCCAGATTATTATTTCACAGCAACCCCTCTTGTTTTAGCGTTAAATTCTAAGGAAGAAATATTTGGGAATTAGGCTAGGGTATTCGCCCAGTGTTTGACTTTATTTACCAATTCCTGATATTTCCACCAGTAAACTTCACGTATCATATATAATCATTCAAAAAACTCTGTTTGCTGATAGATCAAAAGGAATTTTACAATATTCTCAGGTACACTAAATGTTATCATTAGTCGTTGATATCACACTGGTATCATATTCACAAGATAGTTTCACTTTGATCAACCTAAATATGACAAATGCAACTGTGCACCTGCAATGTTGGTCTAGAAACCTTTCACTGAAAAACAGGTAAATTCTGCATATTTACTTTGTAGATTTGTGGCATCGATTATTTTCTTCTAAATTTATTCACTGTTCCTTACTTAGAAGTGAGCTTAGGATAGCTGACAAATTAAGAGGAAATTGGAAACGATCTAAACTAAGATTTCGCGAAACTCAGATCGAAGCTTGTATTGTCTCTCCAAATACATGCATGAATTTGACCAGAATTCCAAACTATCCAGAATTTAGCAAATGCAAATTTCATAATTTACCTTCATCAACATCAGTGCCTATAATGAGACGTGTCATACTCGAAATTACGAAGGTTATCTGTGATACTGACGTTCGATACAAAATGCTAACAATTAAAATCATCAGTCCCACTCGTCCACTGGCATATGTGGATTTCATGGAAATTTTTCGTTGAGGGCTGGTTGGTTCACAACAAGGCTCAATGAAGCTAAAAACTTTTCTGTAGTTGAAACACGAGAATTAGCTTTACCTCAGGTAGTGCCCAATGCGTCTAATTGATTGCATAGAATAGGAATGGCCAAATTTTTACAACACCTCAAACGTTTAAATATATTTTCACTAAATAAGTGCATTTATGCACTACATATATGTATATCTGTACAATATATATATACATGTATATAGATATGTTTATTCGGCATTGTTCATGTGAATAAGGTAGTCTTTGGGTCACACTTCTATTCTGCGAAATAGAATGTTTGTTACTTCTTTTTTTATCAAAACGTAAGCGTTCTGAAAAAGCAAAAAGTTTTACAGACTCCATCATGACCCACTAATATACTTATTTACGTAGTCACTAAAAACATGAAGATTTCAGGACAAAAATAAGTCCGACATGGTTAGCTACAAAATTCAATTATTAGTATTCATACAAGATATTGGAAACACCCGGCGCACAGATACTGCGTCAAAATTCTAATGAAGCTGAGGGTGCATAATTAAGATATGATATTGCAGGAGATGAAGAGACCTAGATACGTGTGCTTATTTATGTGATAAGGTCGATTGTCATTTGTCGATCTATTTCTAGATTAGTGGAACGTCGGCGCCAGAGTTGACCGTGTGGCGTTTGTCATTCGTGTCAGTTGGCGGTTCCGAAGGAACCAGCTATGAAGAGATAAAAAAGGCCCGCGGTGATCAATTATCGGTCCAAACAGATAAAGGTGAGGAAAACAGCGATGATGAAGGTAAGGCGAACCTGAAAAAAAATGAGGACGATGAAGAGAGCGATAGCGAGACGGCCTCACCCCTTCGGTGCATCCGTCTAGGGACGATCCTTCGGCAGGGCAAAGGTACGTGTTGATGGTCTATTTTTAAATTTGCAGAAACAACGAGCGGTTTTCGTCAACAGTGATCGCTATATTGGTTGCAAAACGATTCTAACATCGATCTTCATTTTTAATTAATACATGTAGCAATAATAACAATGATAATAACTAATTAATACTGATATAAATAAAAAGCAGTCTTTCTGTAAGTATATTGCGGAACTAAAATATTAATGTATATCAGCAAAATTGTTATTCATTTGACTACTTCTCTAGTACTACACGTGGAGTTCTAGCCATTTGTACATCTAATTAATCAAAGATTGAAGTTTTACTAAATTCATTTTAAAAAATAATACTAGATTTTGCGCAACTGTGCAGTTAATTGGTTTTAAAAGTCCTTACCTTTTGTATCAATATTTCAGGTCGAACGTGTGGCTTAGTTCTGGACAAGCGTTCATTGGTGATTGCTTGCTGGGGCCAGGACCATCAGGTTGAGGTGTTCCGCATGTTTTCTGAGGATGAGACCCGTAAAAAGCACAGCAAGAGGCTCAAGAAGGAACTCAAACGGAAGGCTGAAGACGACAACATTCACGTTCAAACCGAAATTACCGTCAGGGACCTCTTCCGGAGACTAAGTAATTTGATGATGTCGTTTGATTCCAATTTAATGTTGTTTATATGCTATTTCTTTGTCAATAATTTAATTAAATTCGGTTAGTTCAATGTCAATTTTGCATCGAAACGGAGTTATGCCGTCAGATCTAAGCTGGTAACAATTAATTCTGATTGGGCGTTCATATTCATCCACAAGGCAGTTTCTCTCGCGACGAGGCATCTCTTGGGACATTTTTTATAAGGTCGAGCCGGTAAATTGGTACATGGACAAGCAGTTTATTTAGGTGTGTGCTAAATTGTTTCGTAACGAAACGAAGGTTTTTAGATAAACTGTATTCGTCATCTTCTGAGAGCCATTTGTGTAGATGTGGGTCTTACGCAGAAGTCCATGGCTTACTATAAAATTATTCCCAGAAGTTGTTTCGATTTAGGTTCACATGTGAAGCACCCGCCGATGCAGAGTTCAACGCTAAGCTGCTGTTCTGCTGAAAGCGTTTAAAATGTTTTTACATTGATCAGACAATACCTGGCTTGTCAGCAGTCAAAACCGTGTGCTAAGAATAACGTGAGTGGTGATTTTCGTCGTGGGCTGAAACACGTTTGTAACATAGCTCATAATGGGACATCACATCGGTATACCAAAAAATAGAGCCTTGGCGCACTTGTAGGGTCCCGACAACCAAAAACGCGAGAATGCCTAACGGGAGTATATGCCAGCGCATATCGTAAAGACATCTCACAGTGTTGCAGCTCCCGATCACGGGGGCCGGGTCACGTACACCATTACTGCTAGGTATACATAGCGATGGCGCTGGCACGGATTGCGACTCGAGCTCATCCAGCCCGTGGAGAGAAGTAAGAACACTTGAGCGTTTTATTTATATGCGGCTGAACCTAGAACACGAAATGGTTGGCGTTGAGAGATCCATGTTAGTCAGCTGCATATTTATTAGCAGCCGCTTGGCGTGGGTGAAGTCATCGGCATTTGACGAGGCCGGAGCAAGCCTGTTTTGTGCGTCGATGAGCAAGGGCAAACTGAACTCGTTATTGGAGATAAACCGCATCTTGTTCGTCGGACAGGTTAGCTGTGTCACCCGGTGTGTTTCCACGAACGGCGAATACCGTTGTTATTTTTTGAATGAGAATCAAGGGTCCACAGCTGACGTACGGCTAAACCTCAACCTTTACCAACAGCACTAGAACATCGTACAGCGAATAGGCATGCGAAATTTAATCATTGAAATGATAAGCATGAGCGTGGTCAGTTCAGAGAGCAGACTATGTGGAGACTGTGTCTTAATGATGGTAGGTCTTCCGCGTCGCCCTGTCATTAGAAGTTATTAGAAGCCGTTTGGTGACATTGATCAGCTGCAACACCGTGTTTGTCCAATGCGCGTGTTACGTCTGTGATCCAATTTATTGAAGATGGGCGGCATGGTCTTGATAAGATCAGGTCTTCGCTCAAGAGGACAAAATACTGAAAAAATGATCATTCTGGTAAAAGTACCTACAGCATTAACCATCAGTTAAGTTAGATGATACTTGAATCTAATGTGGACACCATGTCCTTGAAGGTGACTCTGTGTGAGGCAACGTTTAGCAATGCTTTCAAATCACGTTTTTTGCTGATCTTTTTTTTTGTTTGTGAATAACGCTGGTCGGTGCGTCATACTATCACGGACTTTAGTGACGGAGAGAATGTTAGTGACGGTTATCTGTGTTATTTCTTTAACGATTTAGCGAATGATAGATGTTGGCGACCGTCTAGTCTTGTCGCGGCTTACGACTCTTCCGATATAGACGACAAACGTATTGTACATTCCTCATTCGATATTTTCTGTGGCTTCGAGTGATCAGTGTTTAGACGAATGTTATATGTGCTCAACGCACGGCTTTAATCGCTCGTGGAACTAGCGGCTTATTCGCGAGCGGCAGAGGCACTACTCAAAAAGCGATACACAATATGACATAAACGCCCTTGTTTGTTACAGAACTTTAAACTATTCGTCATAATCATTTTGCATATTAGCCTTACTTACTATTAAAGGTGAATAGAGGGGCATAAATGTTGTTTACGCCCGGACAAGCTTGAAACAATTCATATTAATGATGTGTGCTTTTGTGCAGGTTTGTTTGTTGCTCTCGAGTATGCTAATTGACAAGTTCCTCAGATAATTGAGGACGCCATATGCAAAGACTGCAGTGCTTTTTTGTAGAGCCTTTACTGCTCCAACAAGTGAATTCCATTTCTAGACCCGATTTCACTGAGGGAAGGAAGGTATAGAAATTGTACATGAAGCAGGAACAGCCGATTTAGTAGAGTAGAATTAACGATTGACTAACAACTGTCGTTGTGGCAATTTCCAGACTTGCTCACATGCAAGGGCAAGGTGTCAAGTGTTGATATTCTGGTTGAGAAGTCGGCTACCTCATTGCGCGCCCTTGTGGGACTAAAAAATAACTCCCTCGACGTCATGGAGTTGCCTCTTGAGGAGAAAAAAGAGCCCGCCAAGATGGTAGACAACTTGAGGTACCTTGGTCATCGTTCGGACGTTCGCACGCTTTGCTTCACGTCCGATAACGCCGGTTAGTATCTATAATGAATGTATCCACTGGTGATATGGTAGTATGCCAACTGGTCTTTTGACTGGCTATTATATGGAAAACGTCCCTGGACCTTGATATAACGTTTTTAATCCTGTCTTCTTAAATAGATAAATATCAATGGCCCTGCTATTGTTCCGCTCAAATCTGGTAGGTATAATCTCTGCTTCTGGAGAACAACTGAAGCTCTGGAGTTCGCAGTCGCTTCAGTGTATCCGTTCCCTCGACTGTGAGTATGCGTTAAGCTGTGGCCTCCTCCGCGGAGATCGTCATGTTGTGCTGGCGACCAAAACGGGGAAAATTCAACTTTTTGATCTCGCTGCTGGCGAACTTACCGAGACTATCGATGCTCATCAGGGATCCTGCTGGTCTCTGTGTTTCACCCCGGACAAGAAGAAGTTGGTTAGTGGAGGTGCAGATAAAATGGTTAAGTTTTGGGACGTCGAAATCGACAAGGAGGCACGCAAATTCACCCTGAGGCTAGCCAGGTATTTTTTAATATATATATATATATATATATATATCTTTCGTTTTTCAACGTTGTATCTAAGGCCACAAAATTAGAACGTTACTAGATATTTTTTGGAATATAGTTATGTTTTGGCCTAAAGTATTTTCACCCATGGCATTTATGTACTAAAAAATGCATATCTTATACGCCATTATTTGAAGTTTGTTTACTGTTACCAAGAAACGCTTTACATAACGAATTACCTATCGTATTGCAGGTGTCTGGAAATGCCAGAAGAGATTCTCTGTGCGAAGATATCCCCAAATGGCAAGCTACTTGCAATTTCGCTGGGAGACAATACGATCAAAGTGTTCTTTGTGGACACACTGAAGTTTTTTCTATCTCTCTATGGTCATCAGTATCCTGTTTTATGTATGGACATATCTGACGACTCGAATTTGCTTATCTCGGGGTCGTCTGATCGAAACGTGAAAATCTGGGGCCTCGATTTCGGTGATTGTCATAAGTCGCTGTTCGCGCATTCTGACTCCGTCATGGGAGTTCAATTCCTTCCGAAATCTCATCAGTTCTTCTCCGTTGGCAAGGACAAGACCGTGAAGCATTGGGACGCTGACAACTTTCAACGCGTGCTCACCCTTGAAGGACATCACGCAGAAGTCTGGGCAGTGGCGGTTAGCCCGAACGGTAAACATGTCGTCACAGCGAGTCACGACAAGAGCCTCCGACTCTGGGACAAAACTGAGGAGCCATTAATTCTCGAAGAACAGCGTGAGATTGAGCGTGAAGAGGAAGCTGAAAAAGAGATGGACACCCAAGAAAGCGTCATTCCGCGCGAGGGCGAAGATGAGGTAGCAATGGCTGGCAGGAAAACTCTAGTCACAATTAAGTGCGCGGAGAGGCTCCTTGAAGCGCTCGACGTGTTCAAGATAGAAACAGAAAAAGAAGCAGATTCCAAGAGGACTGGTGCTAAGCAAGCGGCGCCCCACGTGCTTCTTATGACACACCGCACAACGTGTCGCTTTCGTTACATTCTCGAAGAAATTAAAAAAATTACGGCTGCCGAAATGGAAGAAACACTCATCGTACTGCCATTTGACAAAGTGCTAGCATTACTGGATATTCTCGTGAATCTAATCGAACGAGGTTGGGACGTGGAACTTATGGCCAGAGCACTCTTTTTCTTAATTCGAGTCCACTCGGGACAGCTTCTTGTAACTGCATCTGCTGTGAGGATCATGGATAAGGCCCATACGGTAGGTTAAAATGATAGGTACAGATGTCATCCATTCCTGTATGCGCAAAGGAATATGAAAGTACTAAATGGTAGAGATATATTGGACTCTCAAATGGCACAGTACATTGGCTTTTAAATGGTGTTTTCAGCTGTGGTCTTGAATTTTAACACTACCGGTAGCTATCTATTGCGAAACATTGTATCGTCGCATACGTCCTAGTGTGGTGTTTTTCAATAATAGTTTACTTTTTTGGTTCCTTCTATCAGGTGGTGTGCAGCCGAATGACAGAGCTCGTGGACCTTGTTTCGTTTAACCTACAGGCGCTCTCTTTCGTTCAACGCGAAGCTGAAGAACACAGCGAAGAGAGTTTCTTTGCCGACGCCACTGCGCGACTTAAGAAAAAGAAAAAGCGTGCCAATAGGGTACGTGATCAAACAGTTGTTGTTTCCGTACAATAACCTGTAGACTACCGTCCAGTCTGGTTCGCTCTGTAAATTACGAGAACGACAGTTTAAAGGACTTCGATCAAAATTTTAATGATTAGGCATCTGATCCAAATTCCAAATTGCGCATTGACGTATGTTCTACTCATCATCGTGCTCATCATCTTTAGTGAACCATGTAATGTCAAATGAATGCAAACTATATGTATACTTAAGTTAAAATATTGATATATACTAAATAAATTGCTAGTAAAGTAGATGTAATATTTTTATATCAACAAACTTCGACTGTTGTTTAGAGAAATAGGGTGGATTCAATAGAAAAAATAAATGTAAATAAAAATGTGTACATTATTCCTTCTTGTTAATGTATTGTCATTTTCTATTTAGATGTATAATGAGTACCGTTGCCAATCCTATACCGTACACCGTCATTTTATCGGTTGTTCACGAAATTCTGGTAACCTAATGATATTTGTGTCATCTAATTACGAGTTATAAGCAATACGTAAAGTCTCCTTTAGCGTAAAAGAACATTTTCGCACAAACAGTTTGTAGCCGGAGTTTTTAGGATTTCTTGATCGGACTCTTCTTTAGCCAAATGTTGCACCTTCAAACATAGGCAAATGCTCCCTGTCGAGGACCTGCTTCTTAGCTCCTGGCCTCGGCCGACTATGTAAGTTGCAGTTCTCTCTTTCTCAATTATATGTTTATCTCTGAAATTCCCGCTACCGACAAAGAGACCGGAGACAGGCCCATGACAGGCGTATGAGAGCTCATGAAACAATTCAGATGTTAAATTAAATGAAACGGATATTGAGATTCTTTATCATAGACCTCGAAAAATGCCAAAAGCAAAACAAAGAAATATATAAATGTTCCTCATCACTGTACGCGCACGTGATAAAAACATAAACGCATGCATAACAATTGCATCACCGCATTGTTATGTGATTTTTAGTTCCTTTCGTTCCACTTGTAACTACTTAGTAAGAATAATATTCAAATACAGTTCATTCTTGTTGTGCTCACTGAATTATGTGCCAGGTAGCGTATTCTTCTGTAAGCCAAAGCGGTTAGTAATTGAGGGATTGCACAGTCGGCAATGAAAAGAAAGCTCGATTGCGGCGTAAAGGACATTTATCATTCTTCTCACCGAAAAAAGATGCTAAATGGAAGTATCAAAATAAGACGTACATAGAAGAGTACATTTAAGTTAGTGGATAAAAGGCATCTACAGAACAACTATAAACAATAGTTGCCAAGAAATAATTTTAAGGCTCTATGGAATCTCTATTATGACAGGCGCCATTCGCTTCAACAGTACCAGCCCATTTTTATAAGTGAGCAACGGCCCAATTGGCTGAGCCGAACTAAAACATTGCCAATTCGAATTAGTTGAAGATCCTTTTACGGAAATACGGCAAGCATCTAAGAATGGTAGGTGTACTTGAGTGAGTTTCAGATCCATAGAACCATCAGATCATTTCACAGAATGCGCGACTCTTAAGCTCGTGGACATTCGTATGAACTTGCTTCATTGGATATTGGTATGGTATGGAGCTGAGTAGCTCAACCTTCTATTTCTCTCTCTCGAGCTTTCCTACATCTGCTGATTGACGACTGTTCACCTGGGTCGCGCTCGGTGGGGTGGCCCATTCTCGAGCGTCTTGCGACTGGAGGAGACACATAGGTGCACGGGTTCGATTCCCGCCGTTATACATTTACATTTATGGGGTCCACCTTACGAAGTAGTGCAAAAAGTGACACTGTGGATGTTAAATGTTGATTGATGGGCAGCCTTAAAAAATATTTTTTTCCTATTCATGTTCTATGGACAATTACTATTTCTAAGTTTTTGTAAACATCGGGCCGTTTGCAACACCCTATGGGTTAAATGAAAGCTGTAAAAGGTGCGGAAACCGCCTCCACGTCGTACGCCAATAACCTTTAATTGTCGTATCTTCACAAAATAATTTGTAAACGTTGCTTTCTAACCATACCCACATCGAACGCGTTTAAGTCAGTTTCTTTTATGTAGCGGCATTCGGCATTTGATTTGGACAAAAAAGAAAAGCAGTTGTTGTCGGTACATCTGTAAAACATTTGCGTGTCCAAAGAAATGCTTGTGGGGGACACGTTTGCCCACAAACGTTTATAGAAACGTTTAATAAGAAACGTTTAAAGGAACAATAAGTAATAAAATTTGCTCGTAATGCAATGCACGTTAATGCAGGCGTGAAGAATCCTACGTAAATCCGCGATTTACGCGAAGGGTGCCTGCGTAGCAAAATCAGCTGTGTTGTTTCAAGTCTTAACACAGATAAGTTTCATGCGTATGTTTTGTTTACCGTAAGACGTCATGATATTAGCGTCAGTTCTCTGTTTCACTTGAAATCAAGTATTTTAATGATAAAGGAACACAATGTGAGTAAGTAGGAATTGGAGGTAGTTGCACTCTTCGTTGCACGAGATTAGTTCGCAACAGAGTCACCTCAGTGAAAACAATTCAAAGGCTTTTTTGCATTTTATATAAAAGTAATATAAACATACAGGTCCTACTGGATCATACAATTTACACTCTAAATTGAATTTCGTACTCAGCAAGATTTTTACCTGCTAGTTAATCCCTGTACATGACAAATGTGATAAACATAATATCTCTTATATATAAAGTGTACAGTAAACTGACCTTTATAGATGACCTTGCCGCTCAACAATATACCTTTTAGGTATCGATAGCGTTTAGTATGATACAAAAGTAAACTCCTCTAATTTGTGAGTTACTACGCAAAGGCCTATACACACGCCAAACTACAATATTGAAGGAAGAATAATAATCTTGCACTCTTTATAGAAAGGTTATACATGTAGAGTTAATTCGATTACTGCTTTAGTAACATTGTGGTATAATTTAATCATTTTCAACCCCATAGTGAAAAAAAATGAGTTGTAAACAAACCAAACGGCGATGAACTAAAGTGTAGCACTGAATAGTGCTAGGAAATTCTACTTTTATTCTACTTCTACCGTTCCGATTTACCGTTAATTTATTCAACTGTTGGAAGAGAAGATAAGGTTGTTTTAAAACATGTTCAACTACGTTTAAGAGTGAAGTATAGCATGTTGCCGAGCGGCACGTTCCTATTGGGCCACTTCCGAGGTAGAGTGACGAGATCACGCCACAAGTGGGAACAAGGTGTTGTAACACTCCGAAATTCAAAGATTCACGAGAAGCTCTTCCAAAATTTCCAGGAACGCTATCCTAGTTTCAAAAATTTAAGTATGCCCAGCGAGGTTCTGTTTGCGGACATCTCCATCGAGTTACCCGTCAATGAACGCCATCATCTCTTATCAGGATACAGGGTAGCGCATTTTAGTTTTAATTTGGTTTTCTCAGGAAACGCACATTTCTATTTTTTAAAAAAATTTCCTAGTCCACGAATGATGGGCGGGAGCTATTAGAATCATCTGATAATTTACAATGACAAAAGAGAATTTTACAATGATGCTAGAAGGATCATAGATAGTTATTAGGCGCTTATTTCGCCATTCAAAAATTATAACTTTTCTCAAATAGTAGGGCTAATTACATTAGGTTAATTTTCAGGATCAGCGTAGGTTGGGGTAAATAATGTCAGGCACTAGCCGGTGACGCGTGACACATTCAACAATTAATTTCGCAGAGTCGTTTATATAATATTTGTGCGTATGTACTACGCTGCGGCATGTTGAAGAGCTCGTACGGGTCTTACTTAGTAAACTGAAAAATAATAATAATCGAGCCGGCTCGATTACATGCTAGACTAATCGTTACACGCACCAAATCTCACTTACGTCATATTTACGCTGCAAGTCAATCTTTCCAGTAGCTACAGTGCAACAACGGTTAATAAATAACACAACATTTCATATGCAACCCACGTAATACATAAAGCAGGCCTGTTGTACACGAGATTCTCTCGGAATGGTAAATAAAATGTATATATATATATATATATATATATATATATACGCACAGTGCAGCTCAACATGGCATTTCAGTCGTAAGTCGGACACTTTCAGGGAATTTCAAGTAAACACCCATTTAGAAATACTCGAATATTTTTGATTGCCGTTTTTGAACAGTTTCATATTCTAAGTCTTTTATCATGGTGCATTTCTCTCTTTTTGTGGCCTTGTTAGTAAAAGCAAAGGAAATTCGTTAGCATGTCACTGTCGAGTCAGAATCCTACGTACAGAATGGGGACCATTTGTTATGACAAATGTATTGCAAATTACTTGTGCAATGCAATGTGCGTAACCTACATCACAATTCTGGGAAATAACAGACAGAGGAATATATGATGATTAATAAAAAAAAATTTAACTGTAAACCATTGAAAGGCTAAAAATTGAAAGGTGTCAATAGAAGACAACATGACATGTTACCCATGCAAAAATGTTTTTAATAATGAACAAAAATTGTTCTGTCATCGAGAAGTAGCATGGTATTCAGTGGTTTAGTTGACCTTTGAAATTACGAATTTTGCAATTATGAATTTTGTTGCGTAAGCAATTGGCTCTATTCTATTAAGCTATATTCCAAGTGCCACCATCTCTGAACAGTCGATACAACGGTACGTCTAAAGCGTCGCCGTGGGACGAGTTGAAGCTGTGTTATGGAAATTGCATCCGGACATCATGGTAGCGGCAAGCCGATTTCAATATTTGGAGGGACGGAGTATTTTGAGAAGAAAGGGACCGTAGTAGGTTCGGTCAATCTCAACTGGATGGAGGTGTTACTAGCTCTTAAGTAGAATCACATTCCGAAAGGTGACATTGTCAAGCTTGACAACTTTTTTAAACCTTATATCGATAGAGAAGCGGCCACGACTGAGGACAAGGCAGAATTCGAGGATATCCGAGCAAGTTCTGATAGTGATGGTTCGGTTAGAGCGGACGAGGAAATGTCAGCATATTGCAAACAAAATAGTACCGCAGGCAAAATCTGCAACAAGAACAAGTGCAACGCTGAGTATTCACCGCCAAGTCACCGCCAAGAGAAATATGAACGATCGGCAGCAGAAGCCTAATACCATTCCAGGCATGCTAGCGAGTTGTCGCGGGAGCTTGATGATATCAATGGAACGTTGACCAAGCAGCTGAAGAAACGAGGACGCTCTCTAAGCGTGGTCGTGCTTTCAGTTTACCAGGTTAGCTGCCTCAGTCATTGGCACTGAGTCCCGTTGAAGATGGTGACGCCTCCGTACACCGGCAAAATTCCGGCACCCGATCAGATATCGATGTGCTTTCAATATTCGTATAATATTGCGGCAGCAGTTAATGGCTACTATAGAGAAATGTGCGTTGGGCCTTGCTGTACCCAACCTTACAGAATGTTTTTGGTTTGAATTACTTCCTTAGCCCAACACTAGTGGCTCCTTTTCAGCCGTACTGGCCTGCACTGACGCCGTTTACCAGCAGCTAGGGTTGTTGATTGTACAGCGTCTTATCCCGATTACGAGTCACGAACGCCAACAGGGTACCCCGCTTGGAGACCTGTTCGAAACAGATGACATAGGTTACACAGATGACCACCAGTGAACTAATGCGACTATTAGAGTGACGTTCTATCTATATTATACTATTTTAGAAAGACACACATGTTAATAATTTGTTAAATGAGTATAGATCATATAGTGCAGGTTATATATGTCAATACTCACGTGTGCAATAAGGTGATTTAACACCTAATTTGAATTTTTTTGTACCTTATATCATATGCGTCCCATGTAAGTGTTCAAAATACACATAGGCAATACATACGATATTTAAGGTTTTAAGTTACAGGTCTAAATATGGTACGTGTAATTTTCTGTTATCCCTATGCATAAGCGCGTTGAACAAAACATAGGTTAGACATATATAGGTTAAATATTTCTAAATTTTACGATTATATATATATATATATATACCCTATAGGTAAAGCTAGTTGTTTCATGCTTTTTGTATAAGCATAAATTATATATTTTCCTACAGTAGACGGAGGAAAATCTAATGATCTAGTTATTACGTGAGTTTTATAGAAGCAAACCTATTATTTAGTGCTTAAGTATTCAGGAATCAATCATGCAATCTTCTTACGCAAATTAGGCATACATGAGTATGAATACAGTAAATGAAGACTATTCTTGTGCATAAATCTTTGATACACTTTAATTACACACCCTGATTACATTATTCTACGATATTTATGTCATAATACTTTCTGCGTATAACATACACATGTTTTACTTGTTTCAGCTTGTATATAAAGGTATTAATAAACGGTAAGACCATCAGCCTTCCGAGAGACAATGGCGATTAAATGGCACATCAAAACTTCATCATTTCCACTTAATGATCAAACAATCGAAGCGAGTGATACTTAAGAAACAGGGATACTACTTTGTCGCGAGGTTGGCTCTCATGTTAGACAGACGACTAGCTATTAAACTTATTTAGCCCAAATTTTAAACGATAAACATTGGTCATTATCCAAACGTGGACAGCGATTCTCGGAAGTCCGCTATACTCCTGGATCCCTGTATCATCGACCACATTGGTGTTTGCTGTGGCTGGTTGAATTTAGGTCAAGCTCTCGGTCTATCGCAGAGGGCTTAAACTTGACCCAAACCTGCCAGCCAAGTATCCTACGGGCCACAGTCACTAGGACACAATGGCTGACCCACAGTGAACAATGACTGAACCGAACGGCGACCGGCGGCCGCACTCGCATATAAAGCCCTGTAGAGTCCGACAAAGCCCTCCGTTGTAGGGGGATGGGCACAAGTACTCCTGTAGCTTTAATAATAATACATCAGGTCGGAGAAAGGACGAGTTTGCAGGATCGGTATGTGGGGCTAGTCCGCTCACATGTGAATTGTGAAATGCACGACCCGTTAATCTAATCGATCGCAAGCCAAACTCCGGGCGATAGCCTGCCACCCTCGTTTGACGCAAACAGTTTATAGGCGAAGCTGGCAACATAACAATTTTTAGCTCTCAGAGAGCAGTGGTATAGCTATGCGGTTTACACGAGGTATAAATTGACACGACAGACAAACGTATTGGAATCATGAGACGTGCACGATTGTATTGAATCTATTTACCGCACAATTCTATTATTTTATTCACAATTCTAGTATGAATAATACACTGAATTAAACTGGATTTGTAACAACAAATGTAAACATTGTAAATATGCCAATGCACCCTGGCATATTTAGTACAAATAAATATGGATCTATATGTTTTGTCAAAGAGATACCTTTTACCAGTACTTTTACAAGCTCTTAAGCGGTGGAATACTTGCAATTCCGTCAATAAACCAAGAGGGTGCTGTATAAGAGTAATATATACACAATGGACTTATGAACTATAGCTCGCGGCGAGCTGGGCAGCTATAGAATGCGTGATATCATTGTACGAGAGAAATTCTAGATTGTTCGACCAGCCCAAACTCGTTTATTAAATAGTCTCAAAAAGAGTTTCCTTTAAATCTGATAAATTTACTAGAAGGTCATATGTATTGGATACGTTGAGATGTAATCCAACTGAGAATGTAGTGTACGTTACGATGGTATTAATAGTATATGAAGTATATTGAGACTTCATTACGCACACCTATTTCGTTCGCGTTACGCAATGGGTAGATTTGTATCGTATACATATACGCACGTATAGACGTAGTCAACAACTCCTAGCTGGCGGTCAAAGATTTTTCCATGGGGACAATTGGCAGTTGTAAATCTCTTCATTGACGGGGGGAGAAAGTGGCAATATTCCATGAACTCCTCTAGTACTCTCTCCTACGGCCCTTTGCCCCAGTGCACCATGCGGGACCGGTTTGAGCGTCACGGCCCTTCCTCTCGACCCAAATGAGCACCATGCGACCCACTTATCAACAGAAACACCGGCACCTTTGCCCAGGCGAAATATCGCCCAGGCTATCAACGAATACATTTTGACGGGCAAGAATAGGAGAAAGATGACAAAGTCAATTGGAGACAATCAAACAATTGCAAAACAGCTCGTAACCCAGAAACTATTCACACAAACAATTTCGCAATACGTGTCAACGAAATGCATATGAAAAGTGACAAACCTCTGAGGATCAGTTCTATCTTTCGGGATGCTTTCAATGATCAACCGCAGCCCTAGGAGGTCGTGATATAGTTAATATGTCTTATAAAGGGCCCTCGAATTCGCCCTCAAACAAACCGGTGACTGACCTGAGCACATTATGTGCATGAGTGCTACCTCTAAAAACTTGACGGTGAAAAAGGCGATTATCAGATGCGATGTGCGTAAAAAGCTTAAACAGTGAGTATCAGAAGTGATGCTCATAAGAGGTTACGGTGAAATCATTGGAATTTCAAAGAAGATAGCAGTAGTGAAAAGTAAAGCCTACAGTTTAACATGTCGAAGATTTCCATACGCAGTGGGCACGAGGACCTCATTGTGGATAGAACGTCGTCTTCAGCCAGGGTCAGCGTACCGACAAAAGCGTCTACCCCCATCAAAAGGCCATTTACAGGAACAATAAATATAGCCAATAACAAAACCGAAATTCGCAGATTCTCATTGGCCTCAGACAAGATTTTGAACGGGCTAAATTCTCGGAGAAATTCGCTCGTGGTTAGATCCCAAGTGTCACCAGTCGAGAAGGCGAAAGAAAAGGAGGAGCTTCGGAAGCTGCTTGCTCTGAGAGAGGAAAAGATCCCCCTTCGAGTGGCGGTTAGAGTTCGACCCTTCGTTGCTTTCAGGAGCCTAGTCAGGTATTTGCCTGCACGTAAACTACGATGAATGTGGCAAAACCGACAAAATTACTTAAACAATTGATTATATGGCAAAGAGATTTTCAGAATTGCAACCTGATAGTAATGAGGGTTTAGGAAAAAAATAACTACAATAATGGTAATTATTATGACTTTTACCGTACTAGCACTTAATAGCATATACGTATTGCATGTTACACGCTAACTTTTCTCAATGCTAAAGGTACGGGTAGCAAAAGAATATTTAAAAAATGGTCCACTCTGTGTAGCTGTATTTCCCTTTTCATATTGCTATGTTGCGATGTTGTCCACTGATCCAGTTCTAGTACGATTCGGCGAATCTCGATTGAACCAACGAAGTCAGCAGCGAGTCACATTACTTGGTGGCGTAGGTAAATAAATTATATTGATACACTTATCATTGAACCAACCCTGATCATCCAAACAAAGCATAATACCTTATACTTCAGCTGTTCGTAAATTCTGTACATCTGGTAGTTCTACATTAACGCAAACTGCCTTGTTCACTGTATATTAAGTAATTTTTAAAATATTTCAAAGTTTCATGGTTGCAAGTTTTATTCCCAGGGGTCTATGAGAAAACCCTCTTAGTAAAGGTATCCTAAAGAGTTTGCTCATTAAAATTTGCCTCTTTGCAATCGTTCAGCTCGCTGTGGTCTGTCTAATGGCTCTAAAAAAACCTAGGCTAGAAGCCTACGTATACGTTTGCGCTCAAACTGTACGTTAAGAAGGTACAAACATATATATATATATATATA
>MNPL01001111.1:0-10332 GCA_002081605.1 Tropilaelaps mercedesae | reverse complement strand
TATATATATATATATGGTTATAATGAATTGGTTATATATAATAACTGAGTAGCCATCGCTGTTCTCTTCGTAGGGCCCTCGCGTGAGTATTTCTAATATTGCATCGAATGAGGGAATGACTACCGTTCGTATATGAAGACGTCACCTTCAGAACTGATGGACGGATGTTAGATGCATTATTTGGATCTATCCAGCCAGGGATAGTATATTATATCCTTTCGGAGGGTGCTATATCTAGACATTATTGATCGGTACAATTGCATATTTGCCGAAGTTGTTACTCGTCATTCTAGACAGTACGATAGATTGCAACTATAGGATAGGGATAGGTTTGCCTGTGAAAATGCAACCTAAGGTAAGATTCTCGTAAAAAGGATGTAAGCTGTCTTTTGTAGATTGGTTTTGGTTTGAGCACTACTAAACGCTAGCAACTTGAACACGTTTGATAAATGCATGCGCGGCACAAAGAGATAAAGTACGAGCAGAGAATTCTGAACAGCAAAGATGATTCTGTAACTAGAGGGAGTTCTTATGATATTTTCTGAAAAACCTTTATTGGCATGTTGTCGGAAATCGTGCACTCTGTTTAGTTAAGCTTGTCGGCGCATATATGCTTAGTAAAAAGCTAAGTGAATTTTTAAGAACGAAAACTGTTCAAGTGGCGCATGTCGGCAAGCGGTGTCAAACTAATATTGGAAGGAAAAAGCAAATTGAGCCACCAGAACAGTTTACCTGTGATGAGGATTTCATGCAGTAGTCTACTATACACGTGAAAAAAGCAATGCTATATTGAAAAGCTTCTTAACAGTGTTTGGCTTGGACGAGCACCTTTCGCTCCTGTTCAAAAATTCAATGAATGGAGCTTTTCTTCGTGCTACAGTTATTTAGCGGTCTGTGGACATTTAAGCGGCTTCTGTGGCCTTAGGAAATTGTACTGAGACTAACGATGTTAGTACTTATTCTAAATTTGAGCCCGTTTGCCGTGCACCATTTTTATTCTGTATGTAATTCTAACTTACGCACCTTATTTGACAATTGAATTGCATTAATAGCTTACCTGAGGGCATTGCCATCGTCAACGACGCCTTTTAGTTTCTCAGAATAAGCAAAATTCTCTTATAAAAAACTGCATTTTACGTGTATTTATTAGCCTGAATGCACTTCATTATCGACCATTAATTACACTAATCATAAACTTAACTGGAAGGCAAATCTACGAAGCTATGCGCATCGCGCTTGTAAATCTGTTAGTCAAGTTGGCTAATGCCTTCTGTATTAATCGGACGAAAAACGCATTTATAAATATTGTATGCACAGAGAGTTCAACAGTTGCAGTGTAAATGCACATCGCAAAACTAAACGTCAAAACTATGTGTATTCAATGTAATTAAGGTGTCAAACAATGCAGACCTCTGCCTTCTGCAAACTTTGAACAACCCTTTCAAAATGATTTCTTAATTTTACTACAGCATACAGACGGTTGGGCAGTTTAAATTCAAAGAACAAATCTCGTAATACAACATTCTACGTAGCCGCGATGAATATGATATCAATTGTCATGGCTTAATTATTATTACGCCATTTTTTGTTAGAGAGCTTAGTTCCGAAGAAAAAAGAAGAAAACTTGTTATTTTCGATGATCTTGATTTCGTTTCGAAATGCGGAAATTTCACTTGTAGAGCCATTTTTTCCAAAGACAGTTGAACCATAAATATGGAGCTTTGGGACATGGCAAAAAAGATCCCGAATTTTCGCAATGGCCCAATTAACACTCCAAGGTCACCTAAACTGTACACAACGCGAACTTCAGACCACTGGCACCCAGAAAATGTTTCCTAAATAACACAACAAGCAGCGTTGCATTGATGCTCGGCGGTGCGTTATCTGGTGCGAGATGGATTCGACAGACCCGTGGATATGCGGTACATACGTTCATTCTATGTGGCCAATGCATTCTGGTCGTGTGTAGTTTTTTCTCATCTTCTAAACCAACCGGGTGTCTTATCAGTCTATTGGTTTTTGTTCAACTTCGCTATTAAAAAGCTCTCTCAGTTTCTTACGCCAGTCGGCATGTAATCTCTCAACGGAGTTTACTGTCGCTACTCTGTTTAAGAAAACAGTCATTGGGGGCGAATTCTACCAGACAGTCGGCGTAGTCGCTTGTCAGCTGGAGACCTTCGGCTTAAAAACTCGCTTGTGAGCTTGCACGGCCTTGTGGCCGGTGAATCGTGTGTAGGCAAAGTTGGCTAATAGAGTATGACTACCAATCGTGCAGGGTGCCACCTTTTTGTGTGGAGTTGTGCAGTGCACTGGTCACTTCTGTGATCAAAAATCGTTAAAAAAGCCGTGCCCAATCACTAAAGAAGACGTCGTAACACAATATTCGTGTGACAGTGTGTTATGCCACTGGCTGCAAGCGAAACCCGCCTGTACTGCTCAATACACGGACTGACGGCCGATTGCTCTTAAAGGACGTGTATCAACCACTTGCCGGTTAATATACACAGCGTTTCACCAGCTACGGTATACCTATTCTATGCAAAATTTACCTACCGTGTCATGCGTTCAACACTGGGCAGTGTGCCATGCGACCGCGCATCTACCGAAGCTATCCTGCCTTACCTGACTTGTCGGCTGCCTGCTTCTTCAAAAATACCGTCGAAGTGCGCATGGTCTTGTTCGCAGTTTTCATCGTGAAGGAACACATCTTGCAGCGTAATATCCGCTGAATTGCCCCCGAACAGGCTGCAGCTTCCGCCGCTGCCATTCATACCGTCACCGTTACTCATTGATTGCAATAGCGCTCCGTTACTCTGACTTCGGGGATAGCGGTCACAGGCCGCCAACACAAGGGCATGTCTCTGTCCGAGACTACAAACTTACCCAAGGTCCACTTCTGATCGCGCGCCGTCAACGCACTGGTCACAAAAGTCCGACTCACTCGCCAGCTGGTGCGGCCTGTTTGTAATTACTCTTGGACATTCGATGCAGCGAACAGCCGTGCCTAATTCAGTTGCACACCTGTGCGTGTGCTTGTCTAGCAATGCTAAGACGGCTGCTGTCACTTGATTGTGTTGATGATGACGAGCCTAACGAGCCGCAGTCGTGGCAATACACTGGTGTACATCACGCTCGAGGCACTGCCGTGCGCTCCATGCGTGTGGACCTCGGCGTGACAGCACGTCGGGCCGGCCAAGCACCTCACGACGGTTTTGAGTTTTCACAACGATTTTCTACCTGCACTTGGTGCGTTTTCACATCGGCGAAACAGCATTTTCTAGCGACGGTTCTACTCCTGACCTATCATAGGCTGGAATGGATTACGTAGAGCGCGCCTGTCGAATATAACAATGATAAGGCAAGAACGGCTGGACCTGTCCGTCTTTCACCCTTGCATTAGCACCACTGGCATAAGCAGAGTTCGACGGAGACGCCCGCCGTCTGTACGGACCACCACGCGTTGTTCGGTCTCGTCAAGGCGCTAGCGTTTTGAGGCCCTGACAGAGCGTCTTGTGCTATCACCTGCTTACGGCTGGCGCACTGTGCGCCGCTCCTGCCGACGTATCTGTCAGGCGTTGGGAGTTATTTTCGCAGCTGGCGGTCAGGTCATGGTTGACGCCTCCCTCGGTGCCTAAGAGAACCATAGAATTTCGCCCCATCGCAACGAGTCCCCGACCCGCTCGTTATTTTTTGGTGCTTGGTGCTGTCTTCCAGGAGGTCCTCCTCCTTCCCACTCCTTACTCCTCCCCAGCTCTCCGAATCGTCCTCGCTTGGAGGACCGGAAGGCCAGAAGGCAAGTTGAAACCGGCACGAGGCCTGCTCCAACGAGCGTTCGTCGCTTGTGACCGTCCACTGATTAGATGGAGATCTTGGCAGCCTCTCCCTAAAACCTCCTTCCTCACGGCAATAAATGTGCCATAGAGCTGGAAACACCGACAGACCGAGTCACTCTAGCTGGAGACGGGTCCCAGTCACCGAGACACTGGAAAGAAAGAGAGAGCCAAATGGAGATAAAGAAGGAAAGGGGAGTCACGATCGACTCAAAGCAAAACCGAATCGGTGTCGTTCATTTTCTTTACATGGCTGCCAGTGTCGAACAGGGCAAAGCTGTCACGGTAATTGTGGTGCTCCAAACGCTTCCAACTTGGCTCTGGCCATGTCACCCTCCCCGCTTTCTCCTGTCCGCGAGCGCACACACCCAGGTAACGGAATAGTCCTTGACATCTGGCCAGCAGTCCTCCCGCAGTCGGTCAACGTGTGCATCCTCTGTTCAGTGGAGGTCGAATCGCTCCGCGGCGATGGCCAGTGGCATTACACGCCTACACGAGCTGTGCTTGCGAGTTCCGGCTCGGAACTGATGCAAGAGGCAAGGTCTAAACCGTGGTGGCCACAAGCTTGCGTACACCGTCATTTACAACGCGAGGTGATTTGATGGTAGAATTAGAGTTCGTGTTCCTCGCGATTGGGCTGTAGACTACTTAGGGTTAATCAGTCTACTTGAAAAGGTCGAAAACTACAATAAATACCTAGAAAAAAAGACAAAACGTATTCTTTTCTTGGCCATCGTTGGATTTATTTACTTATTTTCACCTTGAAAGACAACGTGTTTCCGTACTGAGTCCCGTCACACTTCGACCACATTTCCCTCCCACAATCCGCATGATTCCGATTTACCGAAATACTCGAATTTTGGCAGGATTCGGCCGAGTTGAAGTTCGTCGGATGTCTCTGCTACTGTTGTTGGCATCAAATCGAGCCATTGGCGGTTTACGCCCGTTTGACGCATTCTTGGAGCGACTTGCTAGATTTGTAGTCGGCCTTCTCAGAGCCATGCACATCGGTCTGAACGTTTTGGCACAACTCAAAATCACAGCTCAGAAGCTAATCGTGATGTTTCCTGTCCGGTGAAAACAGTTGACGTCTGATGCAATTACGTCATGAGTGATCAGCCAGCAGCCTAATATGTATGTATATAATATATATATATATATTCCTCTGAGTATAATCACTGTTTCTAGGTAGCTTATTTTACTTTTTATTATAGCATAGCATAGTGTCCCGTTTCTGTGTTCTATTGTACTGCACGAAATCACTCTAACCACTTGCGACCAACTCCTCAATATTTCGATGATATCGCTAGCCATCCTAAAACATGAATTCACTCCATATTTCTTAGCCATAGCCATCTAGAAATTCAACGAATAATTAACACTAGAGATCCATCAATTAACTGACCAATGAATCAAATCGTTCCACGGTTACGTACGCGGCATATCCGCACCGGTCATTTCTGATTGCTTCGTCAAAATCTGTCCGAGCTTGAGTTAGGGAGAAAATATTGCATTTCGCACAGTACACACGTCAATGACTGCTGAGTCTGGGCTGTCTGCCCCCTCAAGAGGTACATTGTACATTACTTAGGTGTGCCATATACCGACAGGCATTGCCACCACCGGGCATGCCCCGGTCAGTTCACGCCGAAAACACAGCGTGACCAATGCCGGTGAATGCCAATTGTATTGTTGCCGAAGTCCGCCCAAAACCCAGACCCGAATTTGTTCGACAGGCAGCAGGAAAAGCAACACTCAGACAGACGTCACTTAAGTCCCACGGCTCGTCGACGTATGCGAAAGTTGATTTAACTGGACGGTGGATAAACCTGATTACATATCTTTAGCGGGGCACCCGGAGGAGTCCGTTTTTGCCCCTCCGACCGATACTGATTGGTTCACTTTCTCGTTCTCTTCTTCCATCCCTTTTCTCTCTCTCTTTCTCTCCTGGTTTTACATGTACACTGGTCCATACATTCTCTCACTCATGCACGACAAAAAAAGGACTAGAAACTAGTCGTCAGAAAATAAGTCCACCGAACTACCGGGCAGGTGCGAATGCTGCCATGACAGGAATGCTCGTCGGGGTCTCACGAAGTTCTTAATGAGGTTGCTTTCTGATGGTCGTTTGCAGAACGGTCATGGGGGTAACTCGACGATGACAAGCGCCTGAGTCTCCGCCCATAAAAAAGTGAGTGCGGGAAATTCAACGAACAGCCCCGCCATGTCTATACGGTGGCCGTCCATGGGGGCCTTCCGAAGCAGGCTGTTATCGGTCTTGCACACGAAAGGGGAGGTACGCGTTGTCATTCGTTGATATTTTTGGTTCCCATCCTGTCCTGGCTACCAGCGGTGGTCATGGCCATCCACAGTTACGCCTATTTGACTTGCTTCCCCTTGAGATCAGGCTTGGCCACTTGCTTCTCCTCGACCTCGGCGTTTTTAAGGCTGTCCGCTGCGATGTCCTGGGTCGCTGCCGGACTCCATTTCGCTAGGAAGTCGACGATGTGCGAGTGGCCGAAGGTGCGGGCATCATCCGCAGGAGTGTGTCCCCACCTGCGAAAAAGAACGGAGTGGTTCAGTTAGTTACACCGCACGCATGTGGCAATTGGTGAGGCGTCTACCGCCGTACTACTAATCGTAGAATTTGATTTGGGGACGAATTTTCACTCGACGTCTCTCTTACCCTGGCAACATTCTACGTACTAATACTCATCATCGATATCGCGGCAGTGAGCACAGTTTTCCTCTCCGTTTCCTTGCACATCATGGGCTAAAAATGATTGGTCAACCACAGCAAATAGACGGATATACTGAGCTCTAATCCATTATTACACGTGTTAATGCAATGTGTTTATGTTACAAGGTGTGTTCCGCCACCACGATTACGGCCACCGCATCACACTTTCGATAACGGGGACACACACGGAGGAGCGGTCGCACGAACCAAAACAATCGTTTAAATATTGCAATCAGATATTCCGTCCACTGCATCCCTGTCTAGAAATGAACGACAAATGCCGCGTTTCCTAGAGAACTAATTGATCGTAAAATTCTAACTCCTGCTGATAACCTAGCTCGTTATGTCACGGGACATTTAATACAGAAGTTCGGCCATTGGCTCTTTTCGGCCACGAATGGATTTCAAGTGAAGGGAGAATACACATGTGACTATGGTAATATCTACATAGTGATAGTATAGGGTGTTACCAAGTAGTTCGATACCTTTTATAGCGTATCCAGCTGCACTGAACCGACTTCATCTTGTCTACAGTTTGAGATAGGTTTCTACCTTTAGCGTCTTCGCTATTACAAACTTGTTTTTTCAATAACGCCTCTAGGGCGCGTGGACACGTTTTTACCGGCGAACGACTAACTAGCATACAGGTCGCTCAGTGCACGAGTAAAAAGATGTGAATACCTTAAGGAAAGAATAGTCTGTATTTGACTCTTTGATTCGCAACAGTTCGAACTCGCTCGCAGGAACTCGCAAGAGTTCGCGAATCTGGTACAAATCGACCAAGCGCTTCTGTATCGGCATCTGTATGCCGCGCCATACTGCGCGACCTAACGGTAAAGCTATAAGACAACATCACTCGACACGTCCGTACGCTCCATAGTGAGAAGCTTGGTAAGGTGGCGATACCACGAACCTGTCTTTGTTGTCGGGACTAACGCCACAAATCTTGAGAAGAAACTCTACAGCCTCAAGGTGTCCCTCCGCTGCGGCCAGATGAAGCGCCGTTCGCCCATCGTAGTCTGAGAGCCCCATGTTCATACCAGATAGATAATGGCGACGCATCGCCGTGACGTCGCCCGATGCTGCGGAGAACAGCAGGTTTACGACTTTTTGACCCTTCGTGTCATACTTCTGACGGCGAGGGTCCTTCTTCTGGGTCATGTGACGTAGATTGTCATAGTGATGGAACGAAAATACGCGGATAAGCTCCTCGCAAAACTGTACGCCACGCACCGAGTTGCCTAAATGGGGAACAGCCGTAAAGACCACACAGGCATATGGAAGCAAACGAAGCCGCATCAGTATGAGTCGGTGCCACCTTCAGAAACCTGCGACTGGCACAAGTATGGCTACGGCGCCGCTGGAATCAAGCCTAAATAGTCTTTTTTTAAATCTTATATAAGTTCCGTCCCAAATGTCAGCGACACAAACTGCAAAGATCCATTTCGGCTTACTGTCTAGCGTATCAATGCAAAAGAAGAGTGCAGTTACTCACCGTAATTGTCAAGCGGCGGTGACCACAGGCCTAACCCCATGACATTCGGAATCACAACCATCGTACAGCCGGACACGCCCGATTTTGCAGGCAAGCCAACCTTGAAGGCATACTGTCCTGAATAGTCGTACATCCCACAGGAGTGCATGAGTGACAGCACATCTCGACACGAGTTGGGATTTATCACCTGATGTCCTGTGATCGGACAGATGCCCCCGTTGGCCAGGGTGGCCGCCATGACCGCTACACTGTTGGCGTTCACCTCGAGCGAGCAAAGCTGGAAGTAGAAGTCCATTGTGTCCTTAAGATTGACCTTCTCCGGGAAGCACTTGTTCTCCTTCATGTAGTAGCCGATGGCGTAGTTTCGGTCAGCAGCTTCGCGCTCCGAGAGGAAGATGGCGTTGTTGAACGACAAATATTCGCCCCCGGATATCGCCCGATAGTACTGGCACATCTGTAGAGAGAGAATTGGGAACGGGACCCGTTTGGGTTATTGAGATATCGCTGTAGCAAAAAATAGCAACAACGACACTCAATTCGTTAAACGCTGAGCGAACAATTATTAGAGCGAATCTACGTGATGTACGAACTATTGGATCTTAAACATCTGTGAAACGGTGCGCACAATGACAAAACAACTGGCGTTGTGTACCTGCATCCAATTACATAGTTTGTTGTCCGGTGAAAAAACGTTTGCTGCTTTAGGCTTTTAGAAGGAATAAAATTATAGTTAAGAATCATTGGTTCATATGTTATTTTTAGATTTCAAGAGCAAGCTATTCAATTGAGGTTTTTGTCTCTTTGGAAAAAATACAGTGTGAAAGAAAATTAGAGCAATATTCGCAAACTTGATCCTGTGTCTAAAATACTTTATTTAAACTACGGGCTGTTTGTATTTTTACGCGAAAAATAAGAATACAATTTGTTGAGATGTAATGAGTCTGCCAAAGATTCTCTGTAACGATAATTTTGTTTATTTGCGCCTCTATCGCGATTAGCATGAGGCTAGAGGGAAAAATACTTCCAAACTAGTGGTGAACTAACACTCTATAAATGCGTGCTCCTATGTTATTCAAAGTTTTTAATGAGACTTTCCATATATATTCTCTAATATGTGGGTCATATTTTGAAACGAATCCTGATATCTCACACACGCACATACACGTGCTTCTATATTAAAAAAAATCTAAAAAAATATATATAATGAAACGACAATAGACACCAAATAGCAAAACCCACCATGTCACATTTCCACCAAAAAACAAACACTCAACAAGTCTCAACCGTAGACCATTCCATCAATTTTCTTGAAATATGAAAAAACTTTCTCAATATTTTTCATGCATGATCTCAGCGCTCGTTAATACCAACCCAGTCGAATTTTTCTGAGGCGCGCATCTCTGGCTCAATGAGGTTGAGCAAGGTTGAGGCTATAATTATGGCGCCTGCGTTTACCATCGGATTATGTGGCTTCCGGTTGTAATCGAGGACCAGCTCATTGAACATTCGCCCGGAGGGCTCCTGACCCACATACTGGTGTACGGTGTCGGCTCCGAGCTCCGAGAGGGCAATGGCGTAGTTGATAGGTTTGCCTGACGATTGAATGGTAAAAGGCACCTCGGTGTCGCCTATGATTATTCAGTTAGAGATTGATACGGGTTATATGACATGTCATGCACTTAGCCATAGCGGACTTAGTAAGACGTTCAACATGTCCACTTTATACTGAATATAAGCTGAAAGAAAGGTCAACATTAGGAATCAAAGTGATCAACATATGGTTGAATATATGCAGTGTGTCTGCGGCGTTCTATGCGTTTTTCCCGAAAACGGCTAACCTAGAACAAAAATTGTCAGTGGATAATTTTCATACATTTTGACGATTTACCCCATGGGATAATATTCGATAACTGGCACTTCTTCTGTGTGTTGAAGTATCAATATTTTGATTTTTCTTATGGAAAGAGAGTTTTATGGTTTTTTCATATGGGAGAGAGAATTTTACAGAATTCGAAAAATCGCCGTGCAACTTCCGTCAAACATAGCCAAATTAGAGATTGAAATGCTTTGGTCTTTATATTCTAATTTATCTCATAATTGTTCTTAATATATCTCAAAATCAAGGAAGAGCTGTCTAACGTCTGATTTTGCCATTGTATGCGCTACATAATAAGTTTTGATCAATCGAATAGTTTTCAAAGACGCTTTGTATGCACACATGTATGTGTATAGGCTATATATATATATATATATATATATATATATAT